>JAIQCU010000198.1:0-74663 GCA_022114935.1 Leptestheria dahalacensis | reverse complement strand
ATCTCTCTCTCTCTCTCTCTATCTGTCCCTCCATCCATCCATCCATCCATCCACCCACCCATCTATCTAACTATCTGTTCACCTATCTATCTATCAATAGAAACCAAACTGCCACAGTTAAAGTGATAAACGGGCGTATGGGTTTTACTTGTCGTCCTTCTCGTAGATATTGAGTCCCAGGGCGTCGACTCCGAGCCACAGTTGAGTCCCTTTCTTGTTTTTGATCTCAAAGTAGTTGACGCCGTACATCTCGAGATCCTGCGCCACCTTCAAGTACTCCATCATGGCGTCCTCTCTGCCGAATATCAAACCAAATATCAATCACACATCACCTCAATATCAAATCAAATGACAAAAAAATTACAAAAATTATGGAATAAATATCAAATCACGCGGTAAAATGATCAAATTAACGTCGAATATTTTGAAAATGAAATTATCAATCTAATTTTTACGAATTATACTTGAGCATCCCTGTGTGCTCGGCGTGCCAGGTGGAGATCCGTTCTTCCCACTGCTCGCGGCTCAAATTGTGCTGGTCCAGAACACTAAAAAAAACAATCAAAATTTAATTAATTTTTCAATTCTTTTTATGTATAATTACGATAACGAAATAAAAATTTTGTATGAATATTATTGCTTGTTTATTTAGATATCAATCAACTTCAACTGATTCGATAATTTAATTTTTAATAGAAATTCACCGCTGTGGTAAGAGTCTATCGTTGCCCAAATATCCTGGAGTATTAATGTCCTTATCGTAGTCGCCATATTTGGCCTGGACTGCGTACGACGCCAGCAGAACCGACGTTTCCGGTGGGCAGTAAATCTCGTCGCTTAAAATGGCGTTCTTCACTTGCAAGTAGAACAAACGCTGCCAAACAACAACAAAAATCATCATTTATCATCACCAAAACTGAACTAATTCAACTAATCAAACCCAATATGGTTATTTGAATTTAATACTAACCGTAATATTTCCAACACTACACAAATTATTATATTAAAATAATTAAGTCATAAGCGTACTAATGATGAATTAGTTTACTAGGAGATATAATTAAACTTTTTTAAAAAAATTAAAACAAAGTCAATTACCACAGTGGTATCCTGGATGAGTTCTTCCGCACAGTCTTCCGGATAGAATTTGGCGCGGAATCTAAACTGCATCGGGGTCTCCTTCTTCACGTCTTGGCTCATAACCTTTACAAAATCCAAATTTAATTAAAGAAAACCTAAATTCTAGAACAGTTTTTTAAAGAATGAATTTTTTATAATAATAAATTTAGAATAAATTGGACACGACTAATAGCATTAAATTTAATCTTAAAACACATTACTTTCTTATTCAATTTGAGCCAAGTAGTGAAGTTCTTGCTGTCCGTGTACTGCAGTCCAAAAAACCAAATTTCCCGCAGTCCAATGGTTTTCACGACCTGTTTAAAAAAACAAACAATTTCCGGTCATGATTTATTTATTTATTTATTTACATACTTGATTTTTATTTATAATTTTCAGACTAGGGATGTGAGAATTCATAATAGATTGTAAGGAGGAGCTAAGAATAGATAGAAACCTGGTCGAAAAGCTGTTTGCCCGTGGTGCTCGGCTGGATGGCGAACTCCAGCTCCGCATCCATGGTCGTCACTCGAACATTTACCTAAAAAAGAAAATAATGAAAAAAGGAGGTGAGTAAACACTACAGATAAAACACTGGACGAGGAAGCAGATGTGAACCAGACCCGGTGCTGCCATTGTTTTTTTCCCCGTCAATCCTTTCGTTTTGCTGATTATTTTTTTTAAAATCCTCTTTTCCAATTTAAGTTGGATTTTTTAAAATTGAAATATATTTAAGTTGAAAACTAGAAAGACGAAGCCAAAATCAATGAGGCACCCCGATATGCAAATAAGGAAAATAAAGCCCCGAGGCGGTTTCCCATTAGAAAACATCCACATTCCTCCGAGGTCGCGCCCACACCGCACCCGTCTTGGGTAACAGTCGCTCCCCGATGACTATTGCATCAGCAGGCGACCTGAAAGCCTGGCTTCGGTATCAGTCGCTCCAGCCGGGTTTCGGCATGGGCCGGCGACCTGGTACTCGTCTTTGGTATCAGTCGCCAGGGATTGAATTTCATCACGGAGAGCGACTCTAGTTTCAACAGGCTGCCACTTTCAAAATGTCTTCTGTGCAAGATCTCTGCAGGAGGCATTGGGGTTTACGTGGAAACCCGACAGTGGGATTTCGGTTGACTGCCACTCCCCGAGTTATCCCCGCGACAAGTAAAATATAACTGTTTGCATATTTACCGCTTTTGGCATTTTCTCCGTCTATGATAGGGTCGTCCCGTCCTGGAAAAAGTCGAACAGAAAAGACCTGCGAGAGAAAAGTAAAAGAGGATATTGTAATGCAACGGGGACGCAAATGGAGTGAAAATAATGAAACAGGAAATGGTGAACTGATAACGTTCTCCGTCGGGAAGCCTGAACGCGCGTCACGACAGGCCCGACCACTTACTGTAAAAGTCGTTTTTGACTAGATTTTACTTTTCACCGTCCGGAATTCTTTAACATTCAAATATAAATAACGTCTACCGCACACTTATATACGCAGACGTTAAATAAAAATAAGACTCGCTAAAGAAAGACGTACAGTTGTCGATTGAGGTTACTTGATATTTTATGTAAAATACCTCTTGATTTTTTCTTTTTGACAGGTGGTTTTTAGGAATCGGCTGCTTTCCTAAGGGGTCACGTCAAAAATGCCACAAGGAGCGGAGGTAGAGATTCATAGGGCAACGCAAACAAGACACCGGGTCGTTGGCGTTTGACGGTTGCTGCTGATTCAACACAGAAACGCCAAGTGCACGAGCACTCACGTCCTACGCTTCAAAATGGCCGACGAACCGGACCCGCCAAAACTATTCGCGTCACCTAGCGGCAGAATTCCTAACCAAATATGAATTTGGCGCTTCGTACATGACCAGCCAATAAGACGGCGACAAAACTTTTGGCGCCAGTATTGGAAATTCTGGTTTAAAAAGTAGCGCCAACCGCCTGGTCTTGTTCGAATTCGAACATATATAAAATGCATGTATACTAAATGTATTACGCAAACCGCGTGAATTCAATATATATATTATGTCATTTATTACGTAAAATATTAACAAGTTAATCAGCAAATTTGAAATATTTGGCGCCAATACTGACATCTTGTTTGAAAAATGGCGTCAACCCCGTACTCTTATTCGATCATATTACAACTTGTCTTTTTATATCGACATATACAAACATGTATATACTAATTTCATTATCCAAATGTCTTTAAATTTAAGCTTCTATTTATGTATATCATATTAATTATCAACTGAGCCGAAATAAACGCATTGAGTTACAAAGTTGAGTTCATTCTTTCCTTTTATTATTATATTAGGAACGGTAATGGACACGGTTTGACATTTATCAATGCGTCAGTGGTAACCACCTTGAAAACTCCTACGCTGGGGAAGTAAAACCACGTCATCTCTCGCCACACACTTTCCATATGATGAGCTCATACAATGCGAGAGTCCACGTAACCAATAGCATTGTTAATGATTTAATGTTATTAATATTTTAAGTTTAAAATTTTGTATATATTTATATGTATATATGTATATCGAAATATGCGAAATCGGCACTTTTAGACTCGTCAACTTTAAACTTTCAACTGAATCATGTCACAGATTGGGGTATCATTTCACATCTAAAAAAAATATATAGAAGTGGTTTGTGTCCGTACTACTAGATGGTGTTCCGAGGTGCATATTATCAAATCCCAACCGGTTTCAGCATTCAACTGGCATTAGGCAACACAGCTAGGTACATCGGATAGATAGATAATAAGATAGATAGATATATAGATAGGTAGGTAGATAGACATGCAGATACACAGTCAGACTGACAGATAGATAACTAGATAGATAGATGGATAGATAGATAGATTGACAGACAGATGAGAGTGGTGTTCTTGGGCCGGTTGGGATCTGATGATATTGCAACCTGGAAAACATAAGTCCATTACACTTCAACGTTTGACGAAACGTCTACCTGTTGTTTAAAAGTCAGTTAACCTATATTTTATAAGCAACTCATTTAATGTGACCTTACGCTTAATTGAATAATATAATAACCAAAGGTAAAAAGACCAAAAAGTTCCTCCGGGCCGGATTTGAACCAGCGACCTATGGATTACGACAACTACGAGTAACTACAGTCCACCGCTCTACCAACTGAGCTACCAGAGGACATTGCGTCAATGTAGAGCAGTATTATATGTACGCTCGTCTGTATTCACGTGCACTTTTAAAAATCTATCTTACTTTCACTTAGTTCCTCTATTACCACTTGAAGCAAGTTGATGAAACTGAAGACCATATTGAAATTTAGTAACGTGAATTATAGTACCATTAAATACAGTCGTACACGAAGATGCTAAAAGTCGTCTGAGTTAAGAATCTCTGCATTTTTTTAAGAATCTCACAATAAATTGTAGAACAGGGTAACGTAAGTACGAAGTACTGGAAAAAGTCAGCTCGTAAATATATAAAACAACATCAACAAACTTTACTCCTTTCATCCTTAATTTATCTTGAAGCTGCTATTTTGCACTCATCCTTCAAGAAGCACGAAGTGATTTTATCGGCATACCCATATTTGCGCTAGCTTGCTGATGCGACTGCAAAACTGGTTTATCGGTCGACGACCGCATGAATAACACACCTTTGCATTCACCAAAAAACTTTCTCGTGACCAGTCTGCGTTGGTCGTTCTTGGGCGACAGTCGCTTTGATACCAAGGGTCACATCAATTCACACTTAGGCAAGATGACTTCTCTAAAACAGGCAATCCTAGTTACTGTAACCAGCCTTCTGGTTGCTGGATTGGCTAGCGCCTCGACGACAAACAGTGTTTCGGAAGATTCCAAGGTATTCTACACCGGGTAATGAGTAAATTTGTGAAATGCACGTCAATTATTCCGGTTCTGACATGTATTTTTTTTTTTTACAGAGAAATGTTGATTCGAGCTTACCCAACAATCAAAGAGCAGAAACAGATAATCGAGGATCTGGAGAAAACAAACCGCAGTATTTCCCCTTTCTTTGCCACATTCCTAGATGCGTTTGATATCGGCGTACACGTCAACAACAGCGATTTCGTCGAGACGCAATTACGAGACGCCGGTATCAACTATACTGTCCTAGTGAGGGATCAGCAGGCGTAAGTATGCGCATCGTAATATTACATTAATCAAAATTACTCTAGTTAAGTTTTGAAACATTTAAGTTATGTAAGATGTTTTTCCTCGCGTTCAGGTTAATCGACTCCGTGGCTAAGGAAATCGAAGAGAGACGACTGTTAACCGCAAATAGCAGCGATTTCGACTTACTTAACTTTCATACAAACGACGAGGTATACTTATCCAGCAAGTTGTCATTGCATAACCTTCAATGTGTTCCTGTCTTTATTTCAGATTGAACAATACTTGATGGATTTGAATCAAAGCAGCCCTCTAGTAACTACTTCAGTTCTGGGTCAAACGCACGAGGGACGAGACATTCTTCTGGCTGTTGTCAGCACCAACGTTTCCAGGAACAAACCCATAGTTTTCCTGGACTGTACTATCCATGCGAGAGAGTGGTTAACTACGAGTATTTGCCTCTGGATACTGGATACCGTACGACACCTACAGTTATTCAAAGATACTAGATTATAGATTTCCGTTTATTCAAATTACAGCTGGCCACTAACAATGGAACCGATGACGAAGTCACGAAGCTTCTGGAAGTTTACGACTGGTACATCAAGCCTGTTGCCAATCCGGACGGCTATGTTTACACTTGGACTACCGTACGTGAAGAACTGGCAGATAGCTACTCAACTACTTGACTATGAAGTTCTTGAATTACCTTTAGTTTTCAAAAAGAAGCATTTGACTGAGGGTATTAATTATAGAGGTATTGACGTACAACGACCGCCAATTTAAGTAGGTAGCTATCTCTGTACAGTTCGATTACTGATTAGCACTTTTCTAAACGCGTCGTTGTAATTTTAATGCTCCTTACATTGAAGCGGCTGAAACAATGCAGGACTGACATTTTACACGTAGGATCGTCTTTGGCGTAAAAACAGGGTCCCTGTTGGCAACGGCACCTGTTTCGGAGTGGACCTTAACAGGAATTTTGAATCCGACCAACCAGTCACGAATTCATCGGACCCTTGCACCATGTCCTACAGGGGAGAGCATCCTTCCTCCCAGCCAGAGACGATTGCAATCAGGGACGTCCTAATGGCCAACAAGGACCGTGTTAAACTAGCCCTATTTGTCCACGCTTTTAGTCAGCTATGGCTGTCTCCTTACGGTTACAACAAAACTGTTGCTCCGCACTACAGCCAGATGGTACTGAAATGTTTCAATGGACAAACAAAATTGTTTTAATTGTTGTTTTCGGGGTTTTCAAAGGAACGAGTAATGCAAAAAGCAGTGGCTGCCATTCGAGCTGGTCCTTCTGGAACTGCATACAAATACGGGAGCTTCGCATCTGTCTTATGTGCGTCGTTTTTTAGCAACTAGGCACACTTTACACTCTCGAGAACCTCTATACTATAGATAATAATATATATTTGTGCCATTAGTATTACTTTAACTATTTTTATCAATACTATTATTGTTGGTGTTCACAGATGGTGCTGTGGGAACGGCAGCTGACTACGCTTACGATAAGCTGGGCATCGTCCATTCGTACACAGTCGAAGTGCCAGATCTAGGAGAATATGGATTCGTTATGCCTGTGAGCAAGATTGGTACCCTTTGTCAAGAGACGTGGAGCGGTATCAAAGCTGCAGCGTTTGCGGTCATGGAAGATTTCTGAAGACGAAGATGGTATTCTTCAACGTTGATTTCACTACACAGTTCTAGGTACCCGAGCTCATTGCTTGCTTCACGTGTACTGCCAACATGCCGTGAATAAACGATGCTTTTAAATGTGCTCCCTGTTGCTTTAAGTCTTCTGCAAAGCGATGACACCTGGTACGTAACTCTTGCACGGGAGCTCTCAATCATCAGCTATACAAAAATGCGTAATTTACTTGCATGGCTAGGGCTCTTGTTTACGTGTCACTGTCGTCACCGCTGGCTTGTTACATACACGAGTAGGTTATTGTAGCTTATATATCCATTCTACTATATATAATGCTACGCAGAAATACAGGATAAGCGGTACTAAAAGATCAACCAAGTAAAAACTATCTATATTGTACGTCTAAATACCTTAACAGCAGTTATCTTGAAACCCTGAACCTGAAAAAGTTGAATAAAACAAACAGGTGGATATACATTCATCTTATTTCGTTTGACATTAGCGTACACTTGCTTATAAACCACCATGGTTGGCAAATTTTAAAAACTCGCACAGGCTATATCTGAAAATGCTGCTTGCACGAAAAGGAAATTAAAAGAAAATATGAAAGATCATGGAACATTTTCCAAAGTTCCAGAATATGATGTTTTTAGTCTGCACGGAACTACTGCATAAGAAAAAACGCAGCCGCTTTCACTCCAGCCCAGAATTCTCCAGCAACAGGAAGAATCTTCGACACGGGTGCTATGTAACCAAACTCGCCTTGATCCGGTAGTTCTATGGCGTAGCTGTGGATAATACCCAATTTATCGTAAGCATAATCCATTGAAGTGCTGGTTACAGGATCTACCAAGTGAAAAATAGGATGCTAGACAGAAATACAGAACTGTAAAGCTTGAAGCTTACACAATAAAGATGGAATGGTACCGGTATGATACTTCGTACCGTTTACTGCCTCTATGGCTGCTGCGGCTGTATTCATAAGACTCTCCTGCAATACCAAAATATCATTAACTCTTAATTAACTTAAAGATAAAAGCTATAATTTCTTGACATACCATCTGATCGTAATGAGGTGGTAGCGTCAGATTCTTCCCATAAGGAGACATCCATAACTGACCGTAGTTGTGAACAAAAAGCGCCAACTTGATCCGGTCCTTGTTAGCGACCATGACATCCCTGATGGCTTTGGTTTCTTGTTCGGAAAAGGCATGTAGGCCTTTGAACAATCTCGAGCAAGGGTCGAGAGGGTTCGAGTACTTGTCATTCTCTTCGAAAGCGGAATCAAAATTGCGGTTTAAGTTGACTCCGACGCAAGGAGAACCGGTGAAAGGGGCTCTGTTCTTACGCCATAGTCGATCCTATGTGTAATCATATCAATTTAGTCAAAGCTAAGGCTTTATGTCTACAGGAAAAAGCACTGCTTCACTACGAGATATTGTTAAAATCATTGAAAGTATATACCGTGGTCCAACTATGGATGTATCCGTCAGGATTAGCAACCGGTTTGATGTACCAATCAAATGCATCCAGTAGTTCTGTTACTTCGGCGTCCTTTCCATACTTCTGCGAAATCTAACCATGAAAACAACTCTAATCAACTTCCCGTTCAAGACTTAGGTGCTTCAAATTTTTGAAAAAAGTGAAATAAGTTTGTTCTTGGACTCCCAGGCGGCGCTGCAATCTTCCGGTCGAACCAAAATCTCGGTACCTCTCCAACTATCCAAAGACACGCAGCTCCTGAGATCCATTCGTAACTGTGGATCATACAATCGAGAAAGATGATAGGTTTCTGCCGAGAATTCGCACTGGTGCTTAGAACTGCCATAAGTATATCGCGTTGTTCATGAGTTTGTCCTAAATTGACTACTTTGACAATGTTGCTGGTCCTGGCTAGTTCATTCAAATAGGTGGTTATCTGAATCAAAAGTGAGGCATTCATGATTTAACGACTGTAAGAAGCTTAATTCTTAAACAGAACCTCTTCGTTAGAGTGGAAATTTCCCAGGTCAAAGTTGTCAGACTTGTGCTGCAGTCTCCTTTCTTGGATTTCAGACTCGACCTTATCAATCAGCCTGTGATACGAAATAGGAATCAACTATAACAGTTGTTAGTAAGCAGAAAGCTTCATACTCTTGTTTGTCCTCAATGAGCGTCAAGTACTGGATATTTGCCTGTTCGAGCTTCTCCTTGATGAACTGTAAATGATGTCGCTGAAAATGCAGATCCGAAATGTTCAAATGTTTGAAGTCGCAGGTGATAATACCAGCGTCTTCGCGGGTGAGTTCGTTCAAAACTTCGAGGTCTTTGGGTAAAACGACTTTGGTTCGAAGCACCATCCAACTATCGTTAGGAAAAATAAGAACCCTTACAATCTTTCTAGCGACTTATACATTCATACCACATGAAATGCATCTTGCCAATCTAAAGTAGGAATGGAAGGCTAATAGTTGATAAGCACTAATATTTAACTGGAATTTACTTACTTTTTGTAAGATACTTTCGAAGGTTCGGTGTGTTTCAGTCCAAGGCAAAGAACCAAGACAAGAATTGCTAGGATACCGACTGCAATACAGCCCAAAATGAACTGCTTCGTCTTGTACCACGTTGCCATTGTCCACAGGTAAAAAGTGCAGACAATTAGAACCTACAACAAAAAGATCGTTCCACAAACTGCTCGGGTGATTAATAAGGATAATTGTTGCCAGGTGTAACTGTTAACGGATAATCCTAGTATGTTTATACTTGATTCACTAAGCGATATATAATTGCTAAAAGCTTTCACCTCCGTTTAAATGAACGCAGTACTTGGACCAGGGAATTCGTCGGTTTGATGAACCTAGGTAAGTAAATGAGAAACTTACCAGTGATCTTACTGCAAGGAAGGTTAACGTACGAATGCTTTCGCACGAATATAGGTTAACTACACATGTACGAGAACCTGTATTATTGTTCGTGTTGCTCTTTCAAAACCGGTTCCTATATTAAAAACAAACAGCCTTTACAAAAACTGCCCAAGATCGGTAACCTACTTGCTTTCTAAAGATCTAAATCGCAGAAGATGGCCTCGATGTGTTTTAACCAACAACTCGTTTACGAGGAGTCTTTTTACCGTTTGATTTCCGATAAATATAGTTGATCCCATATATCTCGCTACATCAAGCAAATTATGGCAACTGTGTTGGATTGCTCTTCAGCATCTGTATCTATCTTTCTTGTATATCCCTTGCGCCTTAGTAACAATCAACCCAGCCAATGATCTGGTTGTGTTTACATCACGTCAAAGTGCTGAGTTACAGCTTTTGTTACTTTATACACTATGCTAAAGGTCACCATCAAATTCTGATATCAGCATTATTGGGATTTTGCACATTTTACCGTAAAGGCATGCAGCGGTCTTAAAATTTTCAACGGCTTCAAAACTGACCAGTCGTCAGTTAATGAAATTAATTGTCCTAATAATTCTTAGAAATTACTTCAATTGAGCACCTGCTATAAAATTTACTTTGGTATCTGTCCAAATTTAAATACGACTTGGGTTTAAGAATTTACCTAAAAAGCCGCTCCTCCGGGCCGGATTTGAACCAGCGACCTATGGATAACTTCTTCTGTATTCCAGACTACAGTCCACCGCTCTCCCAACTGAGCTACCAGAGGTCGTTAAGTGAAAGTAGAGCGGAATGATATGTATGTCTACGTTCACTTGCATTGGGAAAAGCTACTGTCTGCCAGCTTTCAGTTTATCTGTATGCCGCTAGACGGTTGTCTTTTAACATACATACCTGTTCAATGTCCGACTCGGGGCTTAGTTAACTCACTTCTAAAAGTATGCACGTTGAGTTAGTTTTGAAAAAGGAATGCTGAATCGAGCATACACATTACGACTGATAGGCCTATATACTGTTAGCACGCGTCACTCTCGGCACCGCCGCATTGCAATACATGCGTGTCGAGAACAGGTTATTTCAAAGCTCGTCCATCAATTTTACATGCGTAAAATTATCCTGCTTCGCCAAGACAGACGGACAGGCGTAATTTTGAGAGTTGAAAAAATGCACCAAAGCTATGCTATACATAACTATTTTTCCCCTTGTTTATATGCGCAGTCTGCACGGAGTGCCGCTGCTTCTCTATATAAGGGATCGACGACGCTATGCGTCTGAACCAGTCTTCTGCGAGACACGTCAAGCAGCATCTTTCCAATATTCCGACTTGAAAATGGTATTTTTTTTAAAACCAGATCCAATGAAGATTCGCGTAAGTACTTCATATATATTTTTAAACTAGGTAAACCAAGAATTTTCAGACAAATTCTGCAAGTCATTCAGTACAAATACTGATTACTATTTATTTCGTATACGTATAAAACTGTGAGCTATAAAACGCTGACCTTGTCCTCAGTTAATCTGAATTGTAGCCCAATTAAAAACTGATCTGTGCTCTTGGTCTTGGAAGATATCAGATATGTTTCGTCTCGCCCGTCCCTTCTTCGTCCTTTTCTTAATGAGGGCGGCTGCCATAACTGCCGAATCTAAAGTATCGTATAAAGGGTAATTATCGATTTCAACTGCTTATATTGCTTTTTAGCAAATTAGAATAGTTGAATTAAGACAACTTGCAGCAGATTTCGTCTTTTTCTTGTTCAGAGATATGGCTGTTCGGGTACATGTTTCAAACAGCGCAGAGAGAAGTTTCGTAGAGCGACTAACTAAAGTACCTGACCGGAATATCAACGCCTTCTACGTCGAGTTTTTACAGTCGGTTGAGGTTTACCTCAAATCTTCCGATTTCGAGTACTTGGAGAGAGCACTGGCAGATGCTAAACTCAGATATACCCTTCTCATCAGGGACCAACAAGCGTATGAGACAATCAAAAACCTTTATTTTTCACACTTTACATGCAGCTATAAGAGTGAATTATTGGATAACTCATTTTTTTCAGATTGATTGACCAAGTAGATGAAGAAATACAGCAAAGGAAGCTTCTGTCGAAAGAAGGATTTGACCCTGGAAACTATCACACTTTGGAAGAGGTATCCTACTTCTAGCTACTTCTTTATTCTCTGATATACTAGTTTTCTATAGGTAAACACTAGAACATACCAAGGTTTTTTGCAACTAGTTGAACATTAGCTATAGCTCGGTATTACCAGTATCCAAGCCGGTCCATATTGTACACTAGATACAATCTTACTTGGAGGAACTCAACCAAACCAGTCCCATAGTTCAAATCCTGACGCTTGGCAAGACAGCGGAGGGCCGAGATCTCCAAACAGCTCTTGTCAGCACCGATTCTGAACAGACTTCCAAGCCGGTCATCTTCATAGACTGCACTGTGCATGCCAAGGAATGGATCAGCACTACAGTTTGCTTATGGATATTGCATCAGGTCACATACAACCTCTCTAACCAAACTATACGTTTAATTTTAAGAAACTAATCCGTTTTAATACAGCTAACCAACCAGGACAGCCAGGATAAAAACACTAGCAGGCTGCTGGAATCGTATGATTGGTATATCAACCCTGTATCCAATCCCGATGGTTATTCGTATACCTGGACTACTGTACGTAACCTTTTACAATAGGACGGTGTTTGAAATACTATAATCAGCTAGGGGTTGCAGGATCGACTGTGGAGGAAGAACCGAGCTCTTACTGAAGATCCATCCTGCGTTGGAGTCGATCTAAACCGTAACTATCAAGTGCCCTTGGTAAGTAATAGCAGTTTTTGTGCGTCGTCTTACGGTGGCCCCTACGCGTTTTCCGAACCTGAAGCCAGAGCCGTCAGAGATGTGCTGAACCGAGCTAGAGGACGCGTCAAAATGGCTCTCTTTCTTCATTCGTATAGCCAGTTGTGGTTGTCACCGTACGCTTTCAATAAGACAAGAGCACCTGACTACGAGGAGATGGTAAAACGTTAACTAGTCGTAAGTTAAGTGACTTCAAAGATTTTGTACTGCTTTTTAAAAATAGAGACGAGTAGTGAAAATAGCTACCGACGCCATTGAAGCTGCAAGTGCAACAGGGACCAAATACTTGTTTGGAAGCTTCTCTTCGCTCCTTTGTAAATAGTTTCCTAGTTAGTTGTCAAGTCCGAGTCTTTACGTTAATTAGAACTCCATTTGTGTTATTAGTCATCATTACAGTTTGTGATAATCAGTGACTAAATTAAGATTTATATTTGGTAAATCACAGATGAAGGCGTTGGTAGTGCTGCTGATTATGCTTATGTCGAACATAACGTAACCCATTCGTACACCGTAGAACTGCCCGATCAAGGATTGTACGGCTTTGTAATGCCAGTGAGCCGGATTGAACCCGTCGCCATGGAAACCTGGGAAGGGATCAAGGCTGCCGCTTTAGCCGTGCTCGAGAACTTTTAAATTTCATTTGTTTTACTCGGTATAACTTGCGCAACATCTGATTGGAAAATTTACCGTTCCTTCTAATAAAATATATTTAATTGCTTATCTTATAATACACAAGCCTGAAATTGCCAACTATCTGAAAATATATATTCACAAATTTTAAAATTAATTGATTAATGGCCGCTAGGTGGCGAGCAGAACAAAAACAACAAAGGTTACAAAAAAATTTTGCCTCGTCAACGTTTGCTCTTCAGTTTATACAAAAACGAGATAACCCGCATTTGATATTGCAAAACTGCTGAATATCACGCAGCATTAATTATATATCAGCACAAAATTAACCTGGTCAGGGCAGTTATACCCGCATGGCGTTTTGTCATCTCTGACGATGGCCACTTACTCTTTGCGAAACGTTAAAAGGCGTAAAGCGGTACACGACAATGAAGATCAACTCATAACACCGCAAAGCTCTCCTTTGACCCAGAGGAAAACATACAGTCTGTCTCCGCGGTCACTCAACATTGGTGGCGACCTGGAGGCCCTTGACGACCTGCGAAAGTCGTTCAGTTCCGACGGGGAGAAGGTCGACGGAGAAGTGGATTTTGAGGAAGTTACAGTCTCGGTCAAACTGTCAACAGTCACTCCATCACCGAACAAAAAGATCTACCCAGACCTTTCTCAACTGACCAAAGAGAGAATACTGACGACGAAAACGAAGCGCGTCATTGAGTACACTCCTCAGTTTTCTGAAGACGCCGATGCCATAGCTTACCAGACGGAGAAGAAGACAGCATGGAAGAAGTACTACTGGATTCCTCTTCTTCTGTTACCACTGGTCCTTCTTGGGGGATCGTTTGTCGCATTCAGGTCGAAGGAGGGAGGAGGCAAGCCGCCCGACATTCCCGCACCGGGCAGACCATCGTTCCAAGAAATGCAGCAGAACTTATTGAAAGGTCTGCAGTTAATGAAGAAACAATATCCTGGACAGTCTCGGGAGTCGTGGGTTACTTGGCTTGCGGCGATTAATAGCACTCTACGGGAGAACCCCGAGCAGCCCTCGACACTTATTCTTGCGGCCAACGACGGTCTCACGCACAATTGTCTTGCCAAAAACCTCGCGGCAGTAGTGAATTCCGCTTTTGGCGAGGAAGTCGAAGTTCCCATTATAGATTCGGTAGCGCTATCGCAGAAAGACGCTGACGGCTACAAGGTTAAGAAGCTTCTTGATGAGGACCTGAAGTACGCATTGAACCAGTCCCACGCTGTCGTACTTGAAAACATTCAACTACTCCCTCCCGAGGCTGTAATGCTTCTTCACGGCTACTGCGACAATCTGGTCGCTCCATTTAAAGATCGAGCAATCATCCTTACTTTGACAATGCCTGCGGACCAGCGGGATGTTGACGCCTATCTGGACGCCTTGTGGGCCCCGCACTTGGGCGCCGACACTTCGTCGTCCATCATATCCCGAGTATCGAATCACGCGGTGGTGGTTCGCAAGGACGAGCGGGATGGTTGCACTCCGCTGAACCCGTTTTAAACTAACGTACTGTGTTTCAGTGCCTATATATTTGTTGTCTGTCTTTATTTAGATATTTTTGGTTTGTTTGTAATATCATGCTTTAATTTGGGTTTAACAATAAAAGAATGGCTTCTTTTCTAATTATTTTTTTTCAGTTAGTGAGAATGGGGTTAATTTGTTTGAATATTAGTATAATTAGATATGTAATTGATGCGAAGAACTGAAGATATTAACTCTCCGATTTTAATTTACGTTCTGACAGATTCAAATAAATAAACATTTTAGTAAATCCAGGGATCACTATTTAGCGATTCTGATTTTTCTAAAATCGCCTTAAGGAAGAACAGCTAAAATCTCAAACTATATGCAAATAAGTCTAAAACGAAGCAAACTAAAGCTATAAGGGTTCAGCCCGGTTCAACCTTACCGAGTATAAAAGCCTGTCTATAACGTACACCAAATCACTCCATCAGCAGCAGTTGAAGCTTCCTAGTCTAGTCTAGCCTAGCCTTCAAAGTACATCTACTCTTTCATCACAATGGGTACAGTAAAGTTTTTCGCTAGCTATTCAACCGAAAAACCTAATTTGATTCAATATGTTTAGCTTTCTCCGTCTCTGGCTTGGTTGTCATCGCGGTCTGCGCTACTCTCGCTGCTGGAGGCGCCATCTATCCTTCGTATTCAGACTACAAGGCTCCGGCATACCCGACCTACCAGCCGTCGTACGAGTACACCAAGTACTACGAGATTAGCTACCCGTCCTACCAGTGTGCTGAGGTGCAGAAGGCCAAGCCCTACTACGACCAGTACGCCAACAAGGGCTACAACTACAAGGAGACCTACACCCTGTACGCCGAGTACATCTGCGTTGAGGTCAGCAAGGCCGTTGAGAAGAAGTACGAGTACCAACAGCCCAGCTACGACTACAAGAAGTACTAAGAGAACGCTGCTGTTTTGTTAATCTGTTGTTGAATACTGTGCAGAATAAAATGGGGTCATATACCTGACACGTTTATGTCGACTTCCTATGCATTAGGTTGCGTGATAAGCGGGATTTGTTACCTGGTCACGTAGAACTTTGGGACGCGTCAAGTTCTGTAAAGCAGGATCGTACTATTAAACGAGCTAGGGTTCTTTTGTATTGTCTAGACTACAAGAAAATCTGAGCGTTACTCCAGCGATACTATAATGGAGTCGCATTCGAACCAGAAACTGGATGAATCCTACATTTTATTTCCTGCAGATGAATACATCAGAACTGGTTGTTGTATCAACTTTTTTCTTAGCAGTATAGTTTTTATATTTGTATGTTTAGGAAATTAAATGTCATGTACAAATGGCTCAGTATGTAATCCACGCAGATTCGACATGTGTATTGATTAGCTTGACACTGTTGGAATTAGTTTTATTCTAATATACAGTTATACTGTGTTATATTATTATAGTTATGTTGTATGGTAATATAATTACGAATTGTAGTTGAGGTTTGTATAACAAATTATTGGCCATATTCTGGTACGAAGGTAAAAATAGTTAGGAATCATATACATTCTCCTAATAGTAATATCCCATGCCTATGCATTTTGACAATGACTGCCATCTTGACGGATTGACGATGGGTTGAAAGGGTCAACCCTTACGTTTGGCGTGTTTACCCTCAATCGGTTTAGAAATGTTCAGTTATTAATATGAACAGTGACGTTATACCACTATTTTTAAAACCATAATTCGAAAGATGAGCACATTTCAGCTTTTTCCAGAAATATAGTTCGCATAAAGGATAATCTGTCTTTATTCTGCCCAGAAATAGGGTGCGTGGGGTTTCCTTTTTGCATTCAAATCCTTGAATCCTTTTTCACTCGGCTTTCCGTCCGGTATATAAAGGTCCATGGATTGCTCTAGCTAGTCACTTCAGCACCTGCTTTCGCAAGTTGCAGTCTAGTCTTCCTAGTACTTCCGACGTCTTACTACAATGGGTACAACCTTAATTTTAATCTAGGTCTATTTTAACTCATCAAAACGCTTATTCATCTGGTTGTCACTCCTTTAGCCACTATCTCGGGTTTGGTTGTCATCGCCATCTGCGCTACCCTGGCTGCTGGAGGCGCTATCGACTACCCGTCCTACCAGCCGACCTACCAGCCGACCTATGAGATCAGCTACCCGACCTACCAATGTGCTGAGGTGCAGAAGGCCAAGCCCTACTACGACCAATACGCCAACAAGGGCTACAACTACAAGGAGACCTACACTCTGTACGCCGAGTATATCTGCGTTGAAGTCAACAAGGCCGTTGAGAAGAAGTACGAGTACCAGCAGCCCAGCTACGACTACAAGAAGTACTAAGTGATGACCGCTGCTGCTTTGTTGTTAATCTATTGTTGATTGGTCTACAGAATAAAATGAAGCCATACCTGACGCATGTTTTATTTATCTTCCTAGAAACACCTTAGTTTTTAAGTGTTCTTTTGAACAGCTGGTCTTAAGACGTAAATAAGAAAAAAGTGACGTGTGGGAGTATTTACGGAAGTAACTGTCACGTTTACTAAACATGGGGCTTACCTTAAAGGGAACTGATGTTATTGTAGTTATTGCTGGGAATTCCAAAATGCGGCAATAGCAATTCATTAGCAATAGACAGTTACAAGCGTAAATATTGCTACAATAGAGCAAATTATGTGCAAATACATTTTCATACATATTGCGATAATTTTACTTTCAGGGTCGCTGTTAATACAGTTGGAATGAATTGAAAGTTTCACGGTTTATGAAACAAGACTTTGATTCAGCGAGTTTCATTTACAAAATACATTTGGAAATTTCACTCCAAATGATATTGAAAATCGAAAGCTTTAACATATCTGGAAAATAACGCATAGTAGTAGTTCAATATGTAAACATTTAAAACCAAGGGAGTTCGTTCCGAACAGTCGTCGAGAGCAGACGTGTCTTACTGAAGCTCTCGTTCTCAGCCTGGTCGTTGCGAAAAATCTTGTTTTTTTCGTCCATCTTGCCAAATTCAGTTTGTGCTTTGTTTCCTTTTTGGATGTTTAACTGCATAGGGGTTTAGTTTTCGGTTTTGTTCAGGTTTAGGTAGTTTCCCNAATTAAATAAATAAATAAATAAATTTAAAACCAAGCCTTACAGTTGAACACATCGGCATTAATATCCTTAATTATCTCTCGGAATAATTTAAGGTTGTTCAACCCTATTTACAGATTGCAAAACCTTAGTGAAAACCGTGAACTAATATACGAGAGATACTAGATAAGAACTAAATACGTTGGGAAAAATATACTTTCAGTTAACTTTGACTTTTCACAAACAACATAAAGAATGTTGTAGTGATTTGCTAAAAGATGAAATAAAAGCATAAATTCACGTGACTCCTTTAAGTTCTCTGGGAAAAAAACTAAGTAAAGACTACAGTTTTAAACCATGCAAATGGCTCCTGTCAAGTTTTACATTGGGTCTCTCCGATTCTGAATCAGCAGGGGTTCAATCGGGTATATAAGGTCAACAAACTGCTCCAACTAGTCACTTCAACAGCTGCTTTCGCAAGTTGCAGTCAAGTCTTCCTAGTACTTCCGACGTCTTACTACAATGGGTAAATCTGAATCAGCATCTTTAACCTTATCTTAAGCACATCAAAAATTTCCCAACTACTACACACAATTTTGCTTTCTTTAGCAGTCTCTATCTCTGGCTTGGTTGTCATCGCCGTCTGCGCTACCCTGGCTGCAGGAGGCGCCGTCAACTACCCTTCCTATTCTGAGTACAAGGCCCCAGCATACCCGATCTACCAGCCGTCCTACGAGTACACCAAGTACTACGGGATTAGCTACCCGTCCTACCAGTGTGCTGAGGTGCAGAAGGCCAAGCCCTACTACGACCAGTACGCCAACAAGGGCTACAACTACAAGGAGACCTACACTCTGTACGCCGAGTACATCTGCGTTGAGGTCAGCAAGGCCGTTGAGAAGAAGTACGAGTACCAGCAGCCCAACTACGACTACAAGAAGTACTAAGTCAAATGCTGCTAATACAGTTATGTTTGTTGTATTTATATTGCAAATAAATGGAGTCATGAAGCAAATGTCCACCTGTGCTTGTTTTAGTTTTCGCTTTCTTTCTTTCGCTTGGGTTTCATAGTGTCTTTTCGGTCCTCGCGACGTGGTGATCCCGTAGTTGTGGTCGTCGTCTGCTCGCTAGCTGCGCTGTCACCAGCTCGACGAATGAGCATTCTTGCTTTCATTAACGAGTACTGAGGCCCGTTGTAATCGTACCAGTACATCCCTTTATATTCATACGAAGCAGGTACGTTTCCGGTCAGGTATTGCCCATTAAGATTACTGGACGAAAACGTTGTCACCGTTATGTAACTTTAAGCTTATGATATTTGTACCTAGTGTCGCAGGTGCGATACCACCAGCCTCCAGTGTGATCCCTCGCACAATTCCCTTCCGGCCAGAGATCCTGGTCCATATCGATGGTTGAAAATTTCATCGAAGAATGATACGATAGCGAATCTCCAGCATCACCTTCGTAGCCTCCTAGCAAACGCAGATCGTAACCCTCTACTTCTGTCCCGATAGCGAAGGCACTGTAGTGAGCATTAGCCGAGTTAAGCGCAAAGTCCGTCAGTTCTATACGAAGCTCGTAAACCTGAGCAGTCCATGTTATTAATAAATGCAGGTGGTTAAATTATTGAATTTAAATACCGCTTGATTCGTGAGCATCTGCATCTTCTCCAATCCTAACCAAAACTCGGTGGCCAGGTTTCCGAACCCGTTTTTGTAGTCGGACCATTCTCGAAGAAAGTTTACCGAACCGTCTAAACGGTTCTGAATTACAGTCCATCCACCGCCTAGCGTGTCCATGTCACAATAGACGAAGAACGGAGATGCTGCTGAATCCGGTTGTATCCTTTGAATTCCGGACTTGGCTCCCATTCGTAAAGCTTCGCCACAATCCTTGGGAAGTTTAGTTCTATCTGCTGATGAAAACAAAAGTTACCAACCATTTAGGAAATCAGCTTTTTGGTCAACACGAGCATACCCTGCGGTTGCATCCCAGTGAATGGTGTGACGAACAGATGTTGAATGGACTTTGCAGGTGATATGGAGTCCTGACGTAGAGAGATGAGTCCTTTATTGAGATCATGCTTGGTGGAACATTCCAGAGAAACTTTTTCAAGTGATCTAGTAAACTTTATTAGCAAGTAGGATTGTATAATATTTGATCCGTGAATACTTGGTAGCATTGGCAATAAGTGTCAAGTTTTTGCCTAGCCCGGCTACTTGATCCCTCAAGCTGGTCGCTAGTGTCTTGATGTTATTGACTCCTGATAGTATAGCTTGCTGAAGGCGCGGTGCTGACGTTTCCTCCGCCACAACTGCTTCTTTCGCAAACAGTTTAAAGTTAACGGTTTCTATGGTGGAAGACGTTATCAGTAAGCTATCACTTACCTCTAGGTGGCTGCACCGGAAGCTGGTAGTTCATAAGCATAGCTTTCAGTTCGCTCTGGATGCCTCTAGTAGCAGTAGTTTCATCCCTGATAAAATCGAGCCCCGAATCAATCCTTGCTAGTTCCGACTCCATGCTAACTGTCCTGCGGGAACTTTCTTGGACGTTCAGTGACAAGGAGTCCATCTTTTCTTTGATCTGAACTTCTATGCGAGTAACGCTGAGCCAAATAAACCACAGTAGGATTATTCTAGGTATAACAGTTAGCCAAGAAATTTAAATTACCGATAGTCGATGCCTTCTAATCGTCTAGTATTCTCAACCTGCAGGGTTTCCAGTGAAGCTAACCGTTCGCTTATTCTCTGCAAGAAGCCCAATAATCGGCCACTTGTTGTGCCCGGGGTATCATCCGGCGTCCATGTTGAAGTCTAAAAGTGATTTGAACTAAGTTACGCATACACGTCAGCTAATTACTGTTAAGACAAGCTAGTTACAAAACCAAACGTAATATCAAATGAAATAACATAGTTGTTAAACTATTTCTAATAAAATGATGATTGGTTTGAATAGAGGCACTATGAACCATTGACGCAATACATTACAGCGTCACGTATGCCTTTAGACAACAGAGAATACGAGACGCCTGTCTGTAAACATTAACAGAAACTGCGTAACCCACATCCGTATAAGGTGCCATGTTTACATTCAACTATAACTAAGCTGCCATATGTTTTGCCAGGTCTTTATTCTTCCGTTATTGTCAACGTCCCTCTAAATGTTTAGCAGACACCTTTGAATGGAAGGTGTCATTTACGTTAAAGGATACTGAATGCAATGTAATCTAGAAATAATTACTTGTTTTGGCGCTGCTGTAGTGGTGGCTACTGGAGGAGCAGCTGTAGTCCCAGTTTCAGCTATAAACAGATTTTTTGACCATCAGATAATTTAACTATTTAAGAAAATTTTACCAGCTTCTGCTTGTCGAGGAGCCACCAAACTGCCGGGTGGAGGGTTAACCACCAGTTCTACAGAATCTTTCTCTTTCTTAGGTAAAGATTCCGAGACTTTTGAATGAACCAAATGAATGGTCAACAGACAGAGCAAACTCCGGAGTAACATTCTAGTGCTTCTGATCTCTGCAGACTGCATTTGACGAGAAAAGCAGATCACCCTTCAGCCAAGCCCTAAAGAATGCGTCTGTATGTATCGGCAGCGTCAAGAGGTCCTGTTGTTTGTAAACTGAACTGACATCTGACCTTTTGTTTACGTTGGTTAAGAGCGGTCTGTCGTTCTCCCCTATGGTAAAGTTACCAGATTCTTTGCAAATAATAACGATTTCTAAGTTGCACGAAACGACTATAGAAAAGTGAGAACAAAAACGGTGTTAATTTGTAATAAAACAGTAGTTTACCGCGTGATATGAGTTCCCTTTTCAAAAGGCAGTTATAAACATTATTAGCCCAACAGATGTTCCAGGGCCTCAGCTGCAGGGATGAAAATTATGAGCAGTTTTCCCCCGGTCGTGAATGTCCCCATTGAGAGGTTATCTACACCGAGTGTCCAGGACGAATTGTTATTCATTCACTGCAGGTGTTTTAAGCAGATTTAGTCTGAACGGATCTGTCCCGAAAGTTAGACAACCGCGGAGACGTATCTAGTATTTTTGTTATATCTGTACCTAGTCTGTTTTTTTTTTCAATTATATTCTAGTAGTCTAAGAAAATGGTTGTGAAACTGATCGTCCCGGTGTTTGCGATTATCGTTTTTTCTGTCACATTATCTTATTACTTTCTCGATGCGGATTTAAGTGCTTGGAGGTACTCGACGTGGCGCAATCTTCTGACGAAACCTCAAGGTATTTGTTGTCTGAACGAGCTTCCCCTTAATTTACAACTTGTTGAGTTTTATTAGTCAGATCTATACGTGCTATGATACAAGCTTGTATCATGGTACATTCGTGGATGGCCAGGATTTGTGTTAACGTTAACCTTCGGGATTTTAACATTAAAATTAAAGAACCGATCAAACGAAACTGTAGGAGTATAATACGCAATCTTAATTCTATATTTGCAATTCCGGGTTGCAATATAGTTATTTATTTATTCATTATGTTTAGTCTAGTACTAGCGTTACATTGTTAGTTTTGCAGCCATGACTTTAAGTAACAATAACAATCCTTATGGGGGATATGCAATTGCTTATGTATTTGATATCGTATTGTGTGTTGCTTAATCTTTGATGTAGTTTAGCCTTTGATCAGCACGTAGTAACCTCTGGGACCTCTGTGTATTTCAGGTGAGTTGCAAGACAATTCAGACGACCGTATCTATTTTTTGGAGACCTCCGGCAGAAGTAGTCTAAACTACCGTCAGAGCTGCGCTGTGGAATCTGCTGCCCGACAAAACCCAAACCGTCCAGTTCGGTTGTACGTGTCCTCCAAAGAGGTGAACTTCACGAGTCGTTCCATTCAGTTGCTGGGCGAGTACGACAACATCGCAATAGAAACAATTGATTTGAACGAGTATTTCAACAAGACCCCGCTGGAGCAATGGTATCACGACGGAGTATGGAAGTCGAGTCCCTACTCAGTAGCCCACCTATCCGACTACCTACGCATCCTCTCTGTGTACAAAGGCGGTGGACAATACCTGGACCTTGACTTCGTCGTTACTAAGCCTTTCGGAGACCTACGAAACTACCTCGTCTATGAGAGTACCGATTACCTTTGCAATGGAGTCTTTCATTTTGACAACGGACATCCAATTGTAGAAAGGATGATCCAGAAACTGGCTAATGCCTACAACCCAACCGTTTGGGAGGCACATGGTCCTCGCATGGTAACCGATATCGTCTACTCCAGCTGTAATGTATCGAGGGAAGTCGCCTATGGACCTAAGTGCGGTTCCGGTGTTCATCTAATAAATTCTAGTAAGTTTTTCCCCTTCCCTTACACTGATTGGGAAGTCTTTTTCACGAACAATACGTCCGACGAGCTTCCTGACAGCTTTTCTCAAGCTTATGCCGTTCACATGTGGAATAAGATGAGCTCCCAGGAACCAGTTTTTGTTGGGTCATCACAGTATTATGCCGTCTTGGCTGCTAAGTATTGTCCATTGAGTTTTGCAGCCGCGTTGCATGCATTTAAGAGGTAGAATATAATAAACAGATCGTTCCCAGCCTCTGATGCGCAAGTACACGTTCAAAACCACTTCAAATCCTTGCAGTTAAAAAAATTCATCATAAGATGTATAACGGTCACCAACAAGATATCACTCGGAAATGAGGACTGGTAAAGGCGTGGATTTTCGATGGGTCCAGCGAAATGGGAGTACAAACAAGCATTCCATAAGAAAGGAAGAATGGTTGCGAGGCGGCATCTAGCTGGTGTAATTGATCCCTGGTCCGCCATTACGGTGACGTCGCTAAACTCCACAAGAGTCTAAACTATAAAGCTAATTAATATAGTTACAATTACATTTACCTATAACTATATTCCTGTAATCGGTTCCTTAAAAATACGCAGTCGTATATTGTACCTTCAATAAATTACATATATTGTTATTACGTAACTGATTCTATGGGCTCAGCACCGTCGACATTTTAAGAAGCTAGTATCCTAATCAAAATAACTACAGTCTGTTTTGCAATGGATGTTTCTTGATTTTAAAACACGTAAGTTTTTTGTCGTTGGGGATCTTAACCCGTTCGTAGCTTGTCAAGGCTGCGCTACCAGTTTCATCGTGTTTTTATCCTACAACGAATTAAAAAACAAAAGCATGAAAGAAAAGAAATCAATCAAGTCCAGTTTACTCTATCCTTGATGTCTCAGTTCACATAGCTCCTCACTATTGGTCGGAAAAAATTCCTATCTAGAAATATTTCGTTTTTTAAGAGAGTTTAGGAATACGAAGTATGTGTATTACAGAAGCATGGCAACTGTCAGTACACTGCTAACCTAGTCCATATCCTTCGAAGCTAGCAAGGATATATATTTATATATATATATGCTGGCATCTTTTGGAAGCCATTTGTACATCATATTTTGAAGGGACGATTAGTGTCTATCTAAATATTTTGTGTTGACGACTCATCGTGAAATTCCCCAAACGACCCTAACCATTACAGCGTTCTAATCAACTGTCGCATATAGATTGATATTCCTTCTTTCTCAAGTCGGTGTGCACGGGCAATAAGCACGGGGAATTATTGACTATTCGAAAAGCCTATGACCTTGTGGGAAAAAGGTAAAACAGCAGAAAAGTCTGTAAATAGATTTTATATTAGTTAAAGCAAATCTTTAAGATATGGTTGTGTCAAATCATCATTTTCTTTGGGTGGGTTCTCCTGTAGCCTGCAACGGACAAAAACTTGAAGGACATTCAGAACGAATTAACAATCCAGTAAAACAGGAACTCGGGAAAGAGACAAACTTTGCTGATAAGAAACAAGATTGTCTGTATTGATAGAAAAGGAACCCTAATAGTAGTTGCCGCTCTCAAGTATCATTCTTTTTCATGTCGATGATCATGATTTTGTTCGGGGAATTACATCATTGTAAGCAACCGACGAAACAAAAGTGTGTTAAAAAATTTACTGCTCCCAGAATGATAAAGGTAGAGCAGTCCAAAAAGTGCAGTATGTAGAACTAGTAGCATTCAATGCACTTGTAAGGTTTTATTAAGATTGGTTCGTCAGTTTTGCAAAAATAAAATGCTATAATTCTTGCCGTTCGGGACCCTATCTTTTGGCTCTAGACTGTCCGAATCCTCTACACGGAAAGAAGCAAAACTGAACCTGAACCGAGTACCAAGGTCTCTGGAGAACATGATTCAAACGAGTTTCAGCTTGAGTTTGAAACCTCGTAGATCGAATGACCTTCTATTCGCTGCAATCATCTCATTCAGTCTTAAGAGATCTGTCCTGAAAGATAGACGAGCCGCAGACTAAATCTACTTTTCATTTAGCTAATTCGTTTTTCATCCCTTCTTTGGTAACTCGAGTTTAAGAACTTTGCAGGATGGTTTCAAAATATTTCTATCTTCTGTCTACGATGTTGCTGCTTTCTGTCACTCTGTCTTACTACGTTCTCTATGTAGATGTAACAGTACGGAAGATTCCTTCGTGGCAGAGTTTGTTAGCCATTTCTAGAGGTAAGTAATACCTGGAAGTTAAATACTGGAAAGGGTTACATATCTTTGTGGCGTGTTATTGATGCTGCATGATTGTTAACCGACGTAGATTAGCCTTGCCGGGAGTTTAACATTCCAAATCTATAACATTAACGTTTGGAAACTACACTGAGCTTTAAAGGCCGCTACTAGTCGAGGCCAAGATGGAAATTATTGCAAAGCTAGAATTGTGTGCTGCTAATTATCAACTTCTTTTATAGTACGTGTGTATAGGCCATGCAATGGCCTATCTATCTTTCTGCTGTTTACCTGCTGTTTGTCATTTCAGCCATAAATTTTCCTGGTGTTGGACACACTACAGATGACCGGATTTATTTCTTGGAGACCTCCGGTAGGGACAGTCCCAACTACCGCCAAAGCTGCGCTGTTGAATCGGCTGCTCGTCAAAACCAGGATCGCCCAGTTTATTTGTTTTTCACATCGAAAGAAGTGAATTTGACAAGTCGTTCCATTCAGCTGCTTAAGGAATACGACAACATCGTAATAGAATCCATAGACTTGAATGATTATTTTAATAACACTCCACTGGAGCAATGGTATCACAGCGGAGTATGGAAGACAAGTCCCTATTCAGTATCCCATCTATCCGACTATCTACGCTTCATCTCCGTCTATAAAGGTGGCGGCCAGTATTTGGACCTTGATTTTGTCGTCACCAAGAATTTCAGCAACCTGCGCAATTACGTTGTTTATGAAGACGACCATACTCTATGTAGTGGAGTGTTTCATTTTGACAGCGGACACCCCTTAGTTGAGAAGATGATCCAGAAACTTGCTAGTGAATACCAGCCAGAAGATTGGGGAGCGCATGGTCCTCTCCTGGTGACGAAGGCAGTCTACTCCAACTGCAATATATCAAAAGGAGTTGCATATGGAGCTGCGTGCGGTTCTGGTGTTCGTCTAATGAGTACTAGCACGTTTTTTCCTTTTCGTTACAGTTGGAAAGAATTTTTTAAGAATCGGAAGTCCGACAAACTGCCAAAAATCGTTTCCCAAGCATATGCCGCCCACATGTGGAATAAGATGAGCTCCCAGGAACCAGTTTTTGTTGGGTCTTCGCAGTATTATGCCATTTTGGCTGCCAAGTACTGTCCATTGAGCTTTGCAGCTGCACTTCACAAGTTATAATGATGATTTGAATAAACGGGTTTTTCCCCTTATTAAATAATATAGTCGCTCTTTTTTCTCATGGACATTACTGAATGAAATCAGAACAGAAATAAACTGAACAGCAGGCATACGTAATCTATTTCGGCTGCAGACCACAATTATACGAGTAAATCTTTTTTAAATTTTCGCTCTGACAACAAAGCCATAATTTTCCACAATATTATTCTCCGTATAAGTTTTGTACTGTTGTGTTTTCTCATATTACAAAACACGTGCTTTTAATGGACATACAGCATTCATTGCACATGTAAAGTAATGTGCATGATTGAAAGCTGGTGTGCCCACCAGGTTACAACAGAAGTGCACAGCGTGGGCAAAGATCCTCCAAGTACTTTATTGCCATTGTTAATGAACTAACTTGAACTCTATTATGATTCGGGTGGCGGCTACCTGAAGTCCGTAAATATGACTTGAATTTTCTAGCGTTACATTTATTGTTTCTATTGCTCACCAGCATGGAGACTTAGGTTTCACTTTTTTTCACTCCAAGTGTTGTTCTTTGTTTTTACCCGTTTTTCTTCTCACCTTTCCAATTTCCCTATCTGTTTCTGTAGATTCGTTTCTCCTTTCTCTTGACATGGGAGCCAAACAAGTCTGGGCATGCTTCGCCCTCGTTTTCACTGCGGGCGAGTCAAGTGCGTACCCTTGTGTAGTACATGACTCGCCCCGCCATTTCGCCCTCCTTTCCACTGCGGGCGAGTCAACTGCGTACCCTTGTGTTGTACATGACTCGCCCCACCATCTTTATTCGATTGCTACTCACAAATACACAGAGCCAATAACAAAGTCATTTCATTCACTGAACATTATTTAAATGGGATCCAAAGCAGGACAGACAAAGCCAGGTTACCTGAAACTAACTACTGCGAAAGAGTTTAAAATCGCGATCACAAAAACTGAATTAAATTATAGCTACGTAAGTACTGTACTGTGGTGCAGGAAAGAAAGCAATGGAGAAAACTGTTCCTCGGTGAGAGTAGTAGTATGTTTATATTATTCGCCTGGTTAAAATGTCTTAAGTTTAAATCGGTGTTAAGTAGGGCTACACTCTTTTTTCTACATCGTAGGTGCTGCCTGAACTGGAAACCTGTATAACTGATTAGTTTTCTCTTCTGTGTAGATTCGAGGTCGAGTATTTTATTATCTTTCATGGTAAACCTCCTGTTCGTTTCCCTTACCTCTTTCATTCCGTGGTGCAAAAACCTTTGCGTTATAGAAGCTTATGTACAATTGCTAATATATCGTTTGTGTCGCTGTGTATCATATAACCAATTAAATTAATTATATAATTAAAGTTGCACACAGTTAAGTGAAAGGCTTACTGATCAGCTGTAGTTTTACAGAGTGTACGGACGTCGTGGTGCAACACGCCATAAAGAAATCATTAGAATACGTAGGAAGAAACCAGCTCCACACAGTTTCTTAATCCGTATATGTAAAGGTAAATATGACTGGTGCATTAGGAATTTACTTGTCGACTTTTGCTACTTTGTAATAGGATTTTATGGTTTGGTTTGGGTGTATTCAAGTGTTGTTCTCATTAGGCACTTGAACAAAAGACGATAGAACAATTAACAAGGAAAAAGTAAGCTTCTAACGTTACATTTGGCCATGTTGCCTAGAAATAACCAGTTAGTTCAATGGACCTCTGATAAACAACGGGACAGAATTCTTTAGCTAAAGTTGCATACAGCGTTGTGGGTGGTGCTTTGTGAAGGTCTTCCTCATTGTCGTAAACATGCGTTAAGTAGTTTTGTTTCACGGCAACATCAGCATATTTGGGAAATGTTTTGTCAAAAAACCAATTTCGTTCGTAGTAATGGATGTAGTAGAAATCCCTAGGCGGAAGCAAATTTATGGTCGAGTTCCTGCAGTTGTAGCTAAGAGGGAAGAATTTTGATGTACCGCAGTATTGACTAACTGCTGCCTCTACCATTGGAGGACCGTTGGCAAGGTAATTTTTACGAGAAAAGCGTTCAACAAACACATTTTCGAGGAACGATAGGAATGGATGGTCTGCCTCAAAAGCCATAACGCCGCTCTCTAACCCAAAGTAAGTCTTCGTCCCAATGGCATTCTGAATGTCTTTCAAAGAACGGAACACTACGCAGTCCAAGTCAAGGTACAAGCCACCGTACTTTTTTAGCACTGTTATCCTGAGCGCGTCACTTAGGTGATAGGTAGGATAGCTACTGTTGTTGAGCGTTCCTACCAGCGACATGTTTTTCACCAATGAACCTTCGACCATTTCTGCAAAGCTTATGTTATGGAATGCCACGTTTGGAAAGCGCAACAATTCTGCTGTTGCTAGACAGTCGCGCCATTTGGAACCTTGCTTCCTGGGATCAACCTTATTTACTGGCCCAGTCTTGGGAAGATTCGTTACAAGTATGATTCTGATGGGCATGTCTCGATTGGAGCGTGCCGTAGACTCAACCGTGCAGATTTGACGTCGCGTTAAACATTCCAGTCCTGATGTCTCGAGGAAAAATATCGATGCTTTGATGTTATCTTTGTCTATATACAGCTGCTGTTGCCAAGATTCGTAATTCAATTTGGAAATAATCCCAGTGAGATTTTGCAAATTTCCTGCAAAAAGACAAATATTAGGTTTAGGAATGCGTTGACCGATAAATTTGAGTTTTATACGCATGTCTTAGGGACATGGTGTGCGATTACAGGTTTATTCGATGTACGGTGTACTTTCG
Source organism: Leptestheria dahalacensis (assembly GCA_022114935.1). NCBI lineage: Eukaryota > Metazoa > Arthropoda > Branchiopoda > Diplostraca > Leptestheriidae > Leptestheria > Leptestheria dahalacensis. The sequence goes on along the minus strand of JAIQCU010000198.1, from coordinate 45,342 downwards.
GTACAAATACTAAATTTACGCAAACAAGACTCATTTTCTGGCTATACAGAAGGCACCACAGCTTTCTGGGTCAGCAGTTCAGAAATATTAATTTCTAAACAGTGGTGTGTCGAAAAAGAATATCTGCAATAGTTGTAAGACAAACATAGCACATTATTAAGTAAAGGTTTTTCTGACATCAATAAATGAAAATTCATTGAATACCGTCTTTATCATACAATTTCTACCTTTCTCGTCTAGGTTTACGAAAAGCCAAATCATGGCCAAACATAGTAGCGTTGCCCAGCAAAGTAGCCGTCCCCACTTTTTTACGCTTGTAGCACGTACGAAGATTTGAGGCTGCAAAAATCTGACCATAGTGCTGCAAAAGGTAATGTGCATTAACTCAGTACCTTATATGTTGTCTTATATAAAGCAGTACCGTAACTTTAAGACGAGAAATATTTTATGAATTTTCCCAATGGACGCAAAGGAGGTAAGGACTAGTTACCAGCTCCAGTGCAGTCCGTAGACTGGACGAACGGGTACTGTCAGCTGATCTTGCATACGTTTTCCTGCCAACCTGGCAGACAATGAGAAAGACAAGAAGAAAGATAGTGAACGGTCTTGCCCATGAAAGCAACCTGAACAGAGAAAGTGAAACTAGTTATGACCCTAGTGTGCGGTTGGCTTGAGGTGTGCTGTAGGGGCACGGGTCCATAATAATAATAATATATAATACATAATATAATACTAGTAAGCTTATGACAATTAGTGCTAAGAAACCAAACATGGTATCAAACCTCTTTCTACGGACATAAACAGTTAGTGTTCCAGCAACAAGTCGGACTCAAAGATAGTCTTGCCACCTTGAAATTTTATGATTCTGGCAGTCTGTCTATTAATACCTTTGTGATAATTGTGAATAGTGCTCAGATAATTTTTTTTTATTTTGAAGACCTTGGAGTTTAACCTGTTCTGGTTAATTAACATGCCGTAGTCTTGTTTGTAATGTTTGTTTTTTTTAGAAGCGAAACAAAAACGAGAACAGCAGAAAACCGATAACTTGTTACAACTGGTTATGGCCTTCGATGGAAACTAGTCAATAACTTAAACGACTGAAGCAATTCTCTGGCTTCAGCTTCAGGGGAAACTTGAACCATTACGTCCTTAAGGGGATGCGTTTCCGACTAGCCTATAAACCTACCTGTTCGCTCTTATATGCAACTGACAAATTTTTCGTGCCGACGACCTGTCAAAAATTAGGGTTACTATGGGGTTACGTAGGGTTATTTATGGGTTACTTATAGGAGATTGGACCAGAATATCGATACCTTCCTTCAGCAAGTATTGAATTGGTAGTTATGAGTTATGATTTTTCTGGATTTCTTCTTGACATTTGAATTTCCAAGTTTGATAGCCACATGGCGGCTTCAATAGCTACTGCCTCACTGTCTTTCATACTGCGTTATAGTATAAAGAAGCAAAGAAGAAAGATGATGCAATAGTTTCCGGTGTTTCTAGATGCAGACTCTCCTACGAAAAGTAAAGCCAAACAAGTTTAATCAATTTATTTTACCTTGAAACAACAGTGTCAAGGAGTACTAATGAGTCGGTGGTCCTTGAAATTTCCTTGGAATTTTTTGTCGAACAAGAAAACAGGTAGGTTTAAATTAAGAAAAAGCAGGTTCTTTCTCAAATAACTCGAAGGAAAAAAGATCAAAGTAGGCTAAGAAAAGATAAAGGAAAGCACCAAGTTTTCATACTTATAAAGCTTTATAATTATAACTGTAAACTGGGGATTGCCATAGGCATCGCCACCCAAACCTTTAATTTGGTTATCAGTGAATATAACTTAACAGAGTGACAGTTTGCCATTTCATGCTCCGAACATAGTTTTTACAATATTTAACACCAAGTCTATTAACTAATACACGTATACCTGAAACAACCGAAGGGAACAAACAAAGCGATGGTTACGAGGAAACCATTGGACGCTTATTTCAACGCGACGCCACTAGAGCAATGATATCACAAGGGGGTATGGAAGCAAAGTTGGCCTACTCAGTGTCTCCGTTGCCCGAGTACCTACGCGTACTGTCCGTCTACAATAACTAATAACAATATCAATAAAATGATGGTAAAAAATGTAATACTGTAAATACTAACCTGTAGTCGAGGGGTTGGCAACTCATCCTGGAAGCGTACGAGATTTTTTTGATTTTTTTTAGATTTCGTGATTAAAATGGATAATTACATGATGCCAATGATTATTTCGTGATTTTCGGTGATTCCTCAACGAGATCTGTCGAATGCACTAATTTTTCTTCAACTTTGTTTAACTTTTTGGATGTGATTTTTTTGATTTTTTCCCAAAGTGTACGAATGATCAACTGAGTTGCCACCCCCTCGCCTGTAGTTTTACTTGACGGGATTTATGCAACACATCATTACATTCAAATATCGATATACGTTATATGCAGGAGTATAGGCAAACAGTACAATATTGCGTCTCGGCCTTGGTTCTTATGCCCCCCCCGTTCCCGTATGAAAACCATACACAAGAGATTGTTAGTAGTTTGTCAACTACCGACTGCGCACCGACTAGACAATTTTCGGCCGTTTTTTGTTTCTATGGTCAACCCCATCTTGCAAGAGACTTGACAATAACGCATTACTAAATCTATTACGCTAGTACTATAGTTGGGTTTTCATCGTCTAGGTATTAGCTAAGCGCATTAACTCGCGCAAGAATTTTATTGACCATTAGCATCGTCTATAGAAACCATATAGCCCCAAGTTAGCCGCTCCTCAGCTTTGTCGTGCTGGCCGCCACCCGAACATCAGACGGACCTATGGTATCCAAACGCGGATATTTGCAAATTAAAACTCATTTGTTTGAAATAAATGTTGCTGAGCGCTTTTGAGAGGAGACTGCGCAAGCTGCCAGCCACGTAAAGACATTGTCGAGTTTCTGGTTAGTCGGAATGTTTCAAAATTCGGCAGTTGAACGACGATTGACAGGAGGCTATGGATCCCATGTATAGTTTGTCGTACTGGAATTTCTTCGATGTTATCGTATTCCAAAAAGTAATGTTACCACATTTTCTTCCATATTTTTGGCTATGTTCTCATTACATATGCAATCCTTTCTTTTACTGATATACTTGTTAACCTTCTAGTACCAAAGCCTCCTTGTTCCACTTTTCCCTGTAAACTCTTTTTTCTTAGTTTTTGACAGTATCTTTACAGTGTTTGTATTTTGTTCTCTTCCTACCTGACGCCGACTTAGACTTGATCATGTGTTTGTATACATATTATATTAACCCCTGCTCTTCTCTTAGCGTTTTCTACGATCTCACAAAAAAAAGTTTCAAAAAATTATGCGTTGAGACGACCATCACATGTAACTTTCCAGAAAATATCTCGATTACGAAAATATACCAATCAGTTTCTTCCAACGTAAATAAACAAGAGGAATAACAACTTATTTCAGAATAGTATTAAAAGCTATGATGCAATTGTTTACTGTGTAAAAAAGCTTAAAGGAAATTATAGGCCCCCTTATAAGAACTTGTGTAAGAGAAACTGTACGAGTTGACGCAGCCAATTAGCCTTACCTAGCCAATGGTAGAGGGTCTTTTAAAGCAAGCTAACCAATAGGAATGACGCTTGGTCAGGGGTTCAGCCCGATTTCGCTTCAAGTGTATGAAGTTTATATTCATTTTGTTGTCGCCAGTGATGGTTTTTCGGCAAAACTCTTACAACAAAAGAAAGCATTTTTCCAGCGCATTCCAACTGTCTAGGTAAAGTGGGGTAAAAACGTCTTTTTTTTTCAACAAGAAGCTTAAGAAACCGTAGCTCCATAAGAGCCTATGCTTGAGTTGTCTGCACCAATCAGGTGCGCCCAGTCCGGTAAGCCTAATTAAAAGTGGGCAGACTGAAACAAGAAACTGGTTAAGAACAGTTCCTACGCCGGTAAAAGGGCGGGCTTAACGAAATGTAGTCGCCTGTTTGTCGCATGACTATTTCTGTTTGCGTTATTCCTCTGATGAAGGAAGAGCAAACACAGCTCCAGTTTAACTTTGTCAAAACCCTCTCATTTCCCCCTTCCAGGGAAGCGCTTAAAAAAAATAAATAATACGTTCGCCTGGCTTTTACCGCTTGGCCAAACATAAGTTTTTCCATCTGGGCACCTGGTCTTAAATGGCGTAAGTAAAATGATTGTAAACGTTGAAATAACTTGAACTTGATTTTTCTGGACCACCACGTCTATTATATGAAATTTAAATTAGTTTTTCGTACTTGTTACATTGTAGCTCGGTATAGTTTTAGCTCAAAACATGGACGGGGTTCCTATGTTACATTCTTATTTAGAAATAGTGACAGTAATTAATCTTGGACAAGCCTGCCTATCTATATTCTCCGACATAATATAGCCCAGACAAAATTGCAAAATTTTTAGTTTTTTACAGGGAATGTTCCAAAACTATATGGGGATATGGGAATCCAAGTTTTTTTTAAAGTAAAATAAAATTGCTTTGGTTAGCCTACTCCTATAAATTACTCGGCAAGAATTCGCGTGAGATCATATTTCGTACGCGGTTGGGCAAATTGTACTTGTAGAGAGAGCGGTACGCTCACCACAACTCTTAATGACTTGGTGCGAGTTCTGTCAACCAGTGGGCTTGTTTGAGACGTTGACAAGTGTGTATCTCAGCTGGCCGCGGAATATAACTATTTTCGGGCATGACCGCACTTGTTTGTCTCCTTTGGTATAAGATGCAGGCTTAACGTTATACGAGAAAGTAAAGGTGTTTTCAAGATACAATAAAATAAGTCTTAATCCCTCATCCTGGTGAGCGATGAAGACAACGAGCTAGAATCGATAACCAGAAATGAGCTTGCCATGTAATTTATGCTACCTTTTTTTTTAAATTTCGTGGTTTATTTGGACTAAATAACACGAATTAGCACTATCGTTTGATTTAAGTAAGGTTTTGTACCAGTGACCTAAAAATACGTTGATCGAGGTAAGGATTTTCTGTGCTCTTCGACAAAGGCAATTCAGTACATTGCCAATGATCGAATGCAAAGGTGTTAGAGATGATTGAGTGACGAGACCAGTGAAGGTTAGATACTTTCTTTTCTCGACATATTTATTTTCAATCAGCCATCTAACCGCTACTCTTCTAAACGAACCTTTTTGATGTTCCAGTTAAAGAAACAAATTGTATTTCTCATGTCTAGTCTTTCTGTTATTTGGATATGCTAATTTGAACAGGAAGGAGTGATACACGGAAATGCTAAAACGATGCGGACATGTCATGTTCCTTGTAGAATTTGATTATAGAGTAGTTTTTGCCCGGGTCCTTGGCGTATTAACCAGTCTTGACAAAAATTCTGTTAAAAGTGCTGGTTTCTAAAAGTTAGTCATAAGCCTATCTTAATCCATGTCTGCGGTGTTATGTTTATAATTTGTCAATATGCCTGTTATTTCAGTGTACATGTGTCAACATTTTCATTTTCACGTTCTGTTCACAGGTGGCGGGGAAGACTTTCGATTTATGCAATACTCTGTCTAGCTTCAGCCCTGCTGTTCGTCATAACCGACATTAAGTTGAATACCGAATTAGCATGGCTCTCTATTCGTCGAATCCAGCAGCTGCCAGATTACGTCATTCATCGGAATCCTTGCAGCCTACGGCTTGGTGCAAATTGCAATCCAACTTCCTTTAAACAAATTCTGATTTGGAACAGCCCAAATCGTATAGAAGCAGCCGCATTCGGTACCGGTTATGATGCCTTCCTTAAGAATAATTGCACGTACAAGCACTGCGTTATCCTAACAGATACTTCGCTCGCAAATCTAACAGAGATCGATGCATTGCTAATCAATGTACCGACGTTGCGGCTCTCTAAACTACCAAATTTCCAGCGACAGCCTTTTCAGCGGTTCGTTTTCTTCACCCAGGAATCTCCTTTCTTTTCGCGGATCAACTTTCAAAAGTTTGCAATTTTTTTTAACTGGACGATGAGCTACAGGAAAGATTCCGACGTTGGTCTTGTGTACGGAAGAGTAACTCCAAAGCTGAATACTACTGGTGCGGGCCAAATGCCCCGTTTTTCTGCTGTTACGGGGACTACAAACTATGCGACTAATAAAACAAAACTAGTGGCTTGGTTTGTTTCTCACTGCGGTACTCCTGGTCATGGGGAGAAGTATGTTAAAAAACTGCAAAAGTACATTCCAGTCGACGTCTACGGGGGCTGTGGTAACATGTCGTGTAAAATAAATCATACAGCCTGGATATCCGACCATGAATGCTATCATATGCTGGAGAAAACCTACAAATTTTACTTATCATTCGAAAATTCTATTTGCGTGGACTACGTTACGGAAAAGCTGTTTTATGTCCTACAACATCGTATCGTTCCTATCGTTTATGGAGGAGCCAATTATAGTGAAATAGCTCCAGAGCATTCTTACATAGATGCTAATGTACTTTCACCCAAGGAATTGGCATCGCTGCTAACTACCCTGGACAAGAACGACACTATGTACAATGAGTATTTCTGGTGGAAGGAATACTACGACGTTGAGGCTGACGTTGAACTAATGAGTCGTCATGCTTTCTGCGATCTCTGCGAGAAACTCCACACTGACTTTGAAGTAAAAGTTTACGACACCATGGCAACCACCTGGGACCCGAAGACGCAGTGTTCTAAGCCGCGGACGTTTTAGCATTGCGCCGATCACAAAACCTGGTTAGTTACCTTATTAGCCTGTTTTGAAAGCGGTTTCAGTTGATTGCAATAAAGATAACCAACAATAGACGACTACATGTGGTTATATTTTAATGGACGTCGTTTCATTTCTGCTCCAAATACCTATTTGTCCATTAGACAACTATATTCCTCATGGCATATCTCATATCATCTTTTTCTTCTAATCAACGAGAAACATACCTATTATAGTTATGAGCTATTCGTCATAGCCTACACCGCGAGGCCTACATACACTTTTTCATCATCTCTCACCAAGACTTATGGCATTATAACAAAGCACAAGCTACATTCTGTTCACATAGCTTTAAAAAAAATCCAGGTTTTCTTTACAACCCTCGTAGATTGCGCTGACTGTCAGATGCTCTTTTCATGCCATTTCGACGCTGATTAAATTTTTCAAGCGCCAGTGTGCAATGGCCAAGGCTTTTTTTGCAGATATTTCAACATTGGGATATTTCTTACGCATATATAGATCAAGTAAAGAACGCAAAAGTAGACCACGTGACTTAATTACGCTCATACCTTACTAATGCTTTCATTTGTTCTTGAAACTGGTTAGTTTTATGCTCTATGAGTAGCTAAGGTAGTTTTAATCACCTACTGCCAACAGCCTAGTTAGGACAAATAGTCCTGACAGCTATGGTTCGGGTTGAAAATGAATACAAATTGTTAACTGTTTCGCCATTGCGTGTGGAAAATAACATTATTTATTATATTTCCTTAAACTTGTTATACCCTTGCGTATCCTCACTCTCGAGATGCCCCAGTTCTAAGGAAGAGTATTCTACATAGTATGATATAAATTAATCAGGAGAAAAGAAGTCAGAAAACTCCATCTGAGACCCGAAATCAAACATTCACAAGGTCTGCGACGATCGTACAAACGAGGAACATTCGATCTGGTCATCTCAAATGCAGGTCCTGGCAGGAAATGTAGTCTCAAAGGTCAGAATCGTGATCGAGGGGACAAACAAGGTCGTGATCGGTAGCAAACACGCTTAGTGAAATTGAAATTATGGCTTAACATATGTAAACTTACAGTTTGAATTCAAAATATGATAAATGCCTTATAAGAAAACTTGTTCATCAAGAGGAAGGTAGAGGAAAATTGAAAAACAGAAACAAAATAAATATAATTTTGAGAGTCTGTACTGTGACATTGAATGATTTGGTTTGAAAAGCAAGATTGTGGAAACTATAGCTAATAAAAGGTCTGTGACCAGCATACTTCAAAACATGGCTATTCTTGTCAGAAAGGATGTTGTGCTTGTAATAACAATAAAACGTGCACATGATGACGTTAAAATAAACTCTGAGCTTCACGTTTTAAGCCAAGTTACGCAAACGCTTTCGAGGCTCAGCTGTAGGCACTGTGCAGGGGCACGTCTACAAAGGCGCCATCAGCTGACCGTTGATATCAATATGGCGATATCTTACTTTTACTTATATTATTGGTTGGGCACGTCTCTTCTTAAACATAGAATACTAATATTCCTTACTATTTCAGAAATATTACAAGACTATATAATTTAAAAGTCGATTATATGAGAAATTTAAGCAGAATAAGCGGTGTAAGTCGAGATTCGCATGATCAACTAGTTGCCTAGCCCGCGCTTTCTAGGCTAATCGCGTCTGATTGTTCGAAATCGGAAAAAAACAGCTGTATTCCGCTCATGAAGAGCACCATTTGAAAAAAAATCGCCTGTATAAACAAGTATATATAACAATAAAACTGGTAGATATTGCATTTACAAACTAGTTTTTTTTTTAAGTAACAAAATTTATACGATAGCTGGATTGTGCTCAAACGTCTGTAATTTCATTCTACCCAGCGAGGGTAATTGGGAGTAATTAGTTAGTCTAGTTACTATTGCAATGTTATAGGATGAAAGTAAAAGGGCTTAAATACTGCCCACTTTGGGCGGGTTCCCTTTTTGTTTCTGTGGTCAAACCCTTCTTGCAAGAGTTTTGATAATGTTGCTGTTAAATTGACTACATTAGTACAAAGTTGGTTTTCACGTCGGATATTAGGTTTCCATAGGTTCATTTTAGAAACTTACTTTGTTTTTATACAAATAATGTTAAGCGCTTGTGAGAGGAGACTGGGTAAGCTGCCAGGAAACTTCTAGACACACCGCCCACTCGCTGGTTAGTCGGACTGTTTCAAAACCAGCTAGCCGGCAGTCGGCAGTTGAAAGACGACTAAGAGAAGGCTATCATCGATTCCTTGTATGGTTTTTCGTACTGGGCTCTCTTAGATGTTATCGTATTCCAACAAGTAGTGTTATTATACTTTCTTCCACATTTTTGGGAATGTTCTCATTACGTATGCAACCTTTCCGTATACTGATAAACTTGTTTGTCAAACGTGTGCCAAACTTGTTAACCTTCAAGAAACTTCTAACCGCAGCCTCCTTTGTTCGGGTTGCACCTTTTCCCGTAGCTCTTTGCTCTTAGTTTTCAGTTTTGTTCGCCTACCACCGCGACATCGACTTAGACTCCAACATTGTGAGACTCCTGGTAACCAATTATACGCAAATTTTTTGCAACTTGAACAGAGCTTGAAGACCATCCTGTCAGTCAGACTATTCTTTTAGCGCCTAATAAGTTGTACTTACTGAATAATACGGAAAACTGTTAAAACGGACTATATTGCGAGATACTTTAACATCGCCAACACAAAAGTTATATCAAGTGACGAATACATAAGTACTATGTTGCAGAAAAGAAGATAAGGAAGACAAAACTCCAGTTGTGAGACCTCAGTGAGGCTAGTACTTCGTTTTGGATTAGTGACCGCGAATTCTTTGCAATCCTATTTAATGATTGTCCTGTGTTCGCCATCAAGCAGTTATGATGGAATTTGATTATAATCAGCTGGCACTAACCGCTTTCAGACACGGTACCGTCAAAAGAAGGACTATTTGCATAACTTGCAGACAAAAACGTTTTCAGGTTCTCCTTGAAAAAATGGAATAGGTAGCTTTAATTGGGTGAAAAACGATCTTGATTACCTTGGGAGAGAAAAACTCGAAAAGCACCAGAGAGATCAACGGCTCGGCTCGGAGGTTTTCTACTACCAAGAGAACGGGGCCAGTTTGTCTCTGGAGGCCAAAGTAGAAAGACTAGAGAGAGAGAGAGGTTTGTCCCTTCGTGATTGGTAAACGATTGTCTTTAATCCTATGCCATCGTGACATCTTGCTCCTTTCTGTTAGTACAGAGTAAACACAATAGTTGGAAGCGGGTATGCTCTTTTGAATATTCAAATTTTAGAATCTTAACAAACTTACTAGATTCGAAACCATTAAGAAATCAAAAAATGTATATTGACTAAACTAAACTTTGTATGCTCTAATAACGTAGAACTCTTACGTCCATAGAACGTTGTTGAAGGGCCTTTATTCGATCACACACAGTTTATACGCGTTTTCAAAACAGGGTTATAAACTACGAATTTAAGTTTTTTTTAAACATTAAAAGCATTCGACAATCTTTATCGGATTGTCTTAATAGGTAAACGTCGAATTCGATCCTTTCGGGCACTCGCCATCGTCTCTTGTGGTAATTTCGGTTCTGGGTCAGGTATGTAGAGCTTCTATGACCATTTCCTGATAATATAGCTTATAAGACTTATGTAATATATGATTTTCATCACATCTATCTGCAGTATCACAAACGATTAAAATGTATATATAATGTAAATTCTTATTTAACTTATCGGCTACTATGAAGTACGGTTTAATACAATCATCTAGTTTCTTATAGTCACGGTATTTTTTCATAATATCAAAAAGGACTGATTGGTGTGTTGCGCGTTTGGATATCACAGCTGTGACGCTATATCGATCGATTTTACCCAATATCTCTGTATTTTACAGCAAGCAGCTCCAACGGGAAAAGAGTAATTGGCTGCTCGCGGCAAAGATGGGATTACAACAAAACTACCAGTTGCGCCACTGTAGAGTGAAGGAGTATCTCCGATACCTCATACCAAGGAAACGGATCTTTGCTTGGGTGCTCTTTCTTCTTGCACTAACCGGCGCATGGATTGCGACGTCGTCGATTTCCTACAACGAAACTATTAACCAAAACTACGCAGGCGCCGTTGAAGCCTATAACATCTTACAGTCACCAATGTCTGTACTTGGCACAATTCAAAAAGAATTGTCAAGGATAGCCATAAATCGAGTAAGTCCCAACGTAAATATGACCCTATCCAACGAATTCGCAGCATCCTCAGCGAGTCAACTAATGGGAACTAGTAACCCAGAAGTTAGCCAACACGAACCACTCCGCATTTTTAATGTGACAAATTTCACTTTCGTGCACAACAACGCTGCTGCCTGCCAAGGAAAATCGTTAATTGCAATCGTCCATACAGCCGTATCCCATACGAAACGACGCGAGGTAATTCGAAAGACATGGGCAAAGAACTATCCCGTATTTTTTATGTTGGGTTACAGTCAGACTATGAACAATACTTTGGTTGATGAAGAGAGCAAGCGATATAACGATATCATTCAAGGATCCTTTGTGGACACCTACCGGAACCTAACTTACAAACATGTGATGGGCCTTCACTGGGTGCACCGCTACTGTTTAAACGCCAGCATAATACTTAAGGTTGACGACGACGTCTACGTCAACTTGAAGCTTCTTGAAAATTATGTTCGTGACTTGCGCAACTCGAGCAAATCTTTTAGCGAGACCAACTGTAGCACCAGTATGATGTTGTGCGATATTCAGCGCTACTACCGCGTGTTGCGCGCCAACCAGTCCAAATGGAGAGTGACCAAAGAGGAATACCAGCATGAACGGTATCCACAATACTGTCGTGGATGGAATGCCATTTACTCGAGGAAAACTATTAGTTGTCTTCTGGAACACATCGATGAAGTACCCTTTTTCTGGGTTGAAGACGTCTACGTCAATGGGTTAGTGGCCAACGCCGCCAAGTTGAAGCCAGTTCAAATCGAACGTCAGAGACTTGGTCCTAGAATGAGTTCCTTGAAAAAGAACCTAGGATTCTCCGCGCTTGAAAAATTCGCAAATAACGTTATCATCGGGCCACATAGCTTGGGCCTGCAGGATATGGATTATCTTGGCAAGATTGCCTCTTTGTTCAACTAACGGCCTTGAGGTGCGCAAATTGTATGTGAAAGAAGGTCGCATCAAAAGACCTTACGAATGTAATGCCCTGAAGCTTTCAGCTATTTACTAATAGATGCTATAGTTATGCTGTCATCTTCGAAGAAAACCGAAGACGTTAAACATGGGAAGGCTGCAGCTGCAACGACGACTTGAAATACAAGGGCTCGTGTATACGGAGAAAAATTTATTTATTGAAAATATGCATTCTACTCCAGTATTCATACGTCTATTCTTTAATTAGTACAGTATATACACAACGGTGGTCATTCGGGCGATACGCAACAACGCAACGACCCAGTACTCTTCTAAGGCTGGATTTTATTATTCTATAGAATACAATATATATATATATATATATATATATACATATTAATTATAGAACAAATATATATAAAACAGGTTAAAGACGTCAATTCCTAAGAAAGTCATTACGACTTCAAGATTTAGGCATAGCGTGTTGCGTAAGACTGAAGTACAGCGCATAATAACATAAACATGACCGTACCCAGGGTGATTCAGGTACGCCACCTACCTTTACGTCCCTTGGAAGAAACCCCCCGTTTCGGTATCTGGTCATTTAGGACCGTCCCCATTTAGGACCACCCATTTAAGACCACCTTTTTTCAAGCTGTCCCAAATGGGTTACAAAATAGGACCAATAGACTTACAAATAGGACCACTAAGATTAGTCTGGTCCAAAGCTGAGGATTAAGGTGTTTTTCTGAAATTGTACGTGTGGCAATCTACGCTCTTTTCTCAGTAAGCATTCCAATCTCGCCAGCGTTGCTGAACTTTGCTTTTCCCAACAGCGTTAATTTATAATTATTTATTTTAATGCAATAGTCATTTACATTTTATTAATGCAAGTAGTAGGCTACTTAATATAAGGACTTGTTTCGTAATAAAGTGATAAGAAATAATTAATTAATCGATCGCATCTACAAGGCTAATTCGATTAGTCGCTTGTCTAAATATTATTTTAATGTGTATAATAAAGTTTATTTGTACTGTTTACTGTACTATATTACTCTGCTTATTAATTTTCATTTCGTTTTGTTTAATCGTAACTATGCACTGCATATATCTACTGTAATATTTCATCTACATCAATTTTCTAATCCATTCATGCCTTTTATTACATTTGTCGTAAATAATGATTATTACGTACACTTTACTGTTCATTGACATTAAATTTTTAATTCATTAATAGTCATATTCGGTTAATTAAAGATATCGTAAATACAAAATTTTTCATCGTAACCATATGGCATTGTATGTGTATTGCTATAACATTTCATAAAATTATGTACTGAATTACTCTTATTTATTTTTTCATCGTAACTTTATTAATTCTATAATAACAGTCCAATGTTGTAATATTTCATTGACATTGACTTTTACATTTTTACATTAAGAGCAATCTTCTTATTAATTTATTTATTCTACGTATTGATTGTTACCGACAGTCTAATATTCTCTATCTATAAATTCATTGCCATAATGCATTTCTATTTCATTTTCGTTCAAGAACATTTAATATTCATACGATTATTTTGCCACGACTTGTTTTGCATTATTTCACGTCATATCAAATTATGAATTAACAGTCCATATTACCGTAATTATTGTGTTTTCAGAATATATTAATTCCATTTAAACTACAAAACCAATTTGCAGTTAAATTAATTACATTTACAATTTTTATGACAAACATAACATGGTGGCACAGTGTAGAGAACGAGAAAAAAAGACACTAAGATTGCAATGGTAGAAGATATATTAACAAAATTATAATACAAAGGTCTGTAACATTTTATTTGCCTTTTCGAACTGTGTGGATATGTATTTTTTTTATATATAATACAAGTGTATTTGCTAGAAGACCCATGGGCATACTAGCGTTAATATGTATACGTTTACGTTACCTTTGTTTTATACAGAAAAATAAGCATCGAATGAACGGATTGTAGTTATCATCGCATGGCTAATCCTAGTGTTTTGCTCACCAGATAATCCTATGGTAATTTAATGAAATTCTATTTTATACTCGAGACATTCTGGCGGAAATTGCTATCAAATTTATTCAATAAATTAATTTTTTCAAATTAATTTAATTCATTCAAATTAATTCAAAATTATTAAGATATCTTACTATTGTATTCAGTTTTCAGTTCGCACGTGGCTTAGACAAATTGGAGACATAAGTGGGAATATATCAAGTGCTCATTTCGAAGCGTTATACACAACTGAATGCGTAGTTTCTTTTCAAATACCGTTTGAAATAACGAAATATTACCAAAGCTGCAAATCACAAGTAAATTCGAATAATTCGTGGTTACGAAAAAAGAAACATTTGACTGAAAAAATCGCCAGCGCTTCTATTCTCACTAACCTTTAACTAACTGAAAGTTAAACATTGGTTCAAAGTTGATTTAAAATTACAGTTTGGTTCAAATATTCTGTTTCAATTATCCTTTGAATATTTCGCAATTGAGCAAGTAAAGAAATACGTATGATTATGCTATCTTCACGCATGTACTAATAGCTTATCATTGTTACTCGTACCGTTTTACCTATTTTAATTATGCAACATCATTCACACAGAATTGCAACCTATTTCAAATATAGTAAACACTTATAACTGAAATAGGTTATAATTTATATTCAGTTTGAATAGATAATTTATTCTTGGATAGTACTTGGATAGGACTGTTCTTTAAAAGATCCAGAATTAATGAAATATAGGGCATATGATGCTCAAATGTGAAACACGCATGACAAATCAAATTAGATTGCATTCAGACAATAACAAAAAATACAAATTCAGAACAGAACAAAAAACTAGGCAATTCTGGTAAATTCCAGAATACAACACCGCGAAAGATTAAGTGTATTCTCCGAATGTCGTGGGGAATGCGAGTAGAAATCCACTGCAATGTAACGTAATGTGAATTTAAGCTATAACTAAGAAATATTATTTATTACATGAGTTATACTTTTAGACGTAGTACTGTTACATATTAAGTAGTATTACTGCATATTCAACGTTCATTAAAAATTTGCCACGTTTGAGGAATATTAGTTTTTCCGACCGACACGTGCAACGCCAAGTTTCTCTGAGAGCCTGATATACAACAAACTTCCACGCCTTCAACTAAGTTTATCGTTCCGTCATCCTACCTGCCAAGTCGTTCGTAACAGGTCGTTTCTGGTATGAATGGGGGTCCTTTTTTGTTTGCCTTAGAAGGATCGCTTGAAAAAAGGTGGTCCTATTTGGTGGTCCCAAACACAGTTTAGAGCTTTACACAGTTACGACAAGCCCACAAGAAAAAGCCAGCGATTCTGCCCCACGACACAGGCAACGCCTCTAGCGGCTACAGTTGGCGAAGCGCGCGTGCCCATGAAACTCAAACTTCTCATTTCGTTTCAGTGATATGTATTAATATAATGCGATTTATTTTGCATGTTTTTCTTTACGAATGCGTTGTAAAATAAGGTTTCTATATAACTGTAGTAAAAAGAACAGCATTGGTAGTATGTTAACTCGTGTTTCCTCAACTACGGATGCTTCTATTTAAATCGTTTTAATTTGGCCCGCTTGCATTTTAAAAGACTGAAATAAACTTTGTCCTAAAGATAAATGTATCTTTTATGGTAGTTTTAAAGTTCAACATCCACAAATAATTATTAAAGCCGTAATTTGCGTGCAATACTTGCATGAGTTTTGGGTGGATGGGGTGTGCAACTATATTAATACAGCTGCTAGGGGGTCTGCAATTGTATGAAAAACTAAAAATCATTCTTATGGACTTAGCTTACCATGTAACTTATGTTCACTGTAGCAAAATACTAGAATTTCGTTGCCGTAAGTTTTACTTGCCTAATACAACAAAATTTGTAAGCTCTAATTACACTTGTTGCACGTTTAGAATACATCTGCGATTACTCAGTTTCCCTTCATTTGTGACTATTCCAACTTTGTACATGAATTGAGTATAAGACGCCTTATTGATTTTACATTACCACGGTGTTCTAAATTGTAAGCAGGTCATGTTATTACACATGACAGATTTGCATAATAAGCTATAATTACTTTGGAAACATTCAGTTGAGGGCTTTTTTGTTACAAACATTCGACAGAGCAGCCTTAAGTACGTCGTGTGTACAAATTTCAAGCTTATGTGACTACTCTCTTGATTATAGGACAATTTTTAATTTCTCTTTCGAAACAAGAGGAAAGCACACATAACTTCTGTCGCTAGATGGCGCTGATTGTAAAAGTGGGGTCAAAAACCTCTTATGGGATGTCGTAACTGTGTATAGCTCTAAACTGTGGTCCTAAAGGGGGATGGTCCTAAACGTCCGGAATTCGTTTAGTGATATTGTACATTACGTAATAGTCTAAAAAACGGTGCCTGAACTGAAATCACTTACGTTAATATAGCAAATTCAACGTGGAATCAAAGTTACTATAGATGCTTGTAGACATTTCAGTCAAGTAAGGTGCTGTTGTCCTTATGCATATACTGTGAAATCCTTCTTTGAAATCATTAAACACGGAAGGAAGTTCAAATGGTGATTAAGTTGTTACGTTTCCGTACGTATAAACCCCGGTACGTAACTGCCATCTAGCCGCCTGATGTTGCACTAGTGTATGCTTGCGTGGCTATCATTTCAAAGTGTTGTACATGTTGGAAATTATACAAACTAATGTAACTTTAGCGAAGGGTAAACTTTCTTAAGGAAAGTACTGTCACGTACTGTTAACATGCATTCGCAGTACTTACAAAATATGAGGGGTTTAATACTGGTATACTAAAGGTTCTGGATTCAGTTTCTTTTTAACATATTCTTTCACTATCCAACAATTGTTAGAATTCAATATACATTTATTCATTTTTCATTCATTACAGTTGTCTATGTGAAATTCAATTTTGTCACTGGAAAATTAGCACTTAATGGTGAGAAAAAGAAAGCTAGAATTAAAAGACAATGCAACTTGTTGAACCTAATTTACTCTTATGAATGAACATCGAATTGCACCAAGATAGAATTACAGGTCTGAGTTGACATACGTACGTACAGTACCAAGATCAATAAAGAAAAGGGTTCATGCCTGGGAAAAGTTAGCCGCTCATAGCACCCAAGTTATCACAGATACAACAGCCAAAAAATTACTGAGTATAGAACTGATATTAATTTATACACTTATAAACTGTCATTCAAAACGGTGTTAGTTTTGCCGAAATAAAATTCCGGAACTAAAAGGATCCATATAATTTCGTTTCACTCAGAACCCTTTTTTTCGCTCTAGCCTGTACACATGACTTGCAGCATCTCCCAGTCCTGTCACTCTTGATTTGGTAATTTTTTATTGTTCCTGTTAGTATATGCCCAACTGTTTTACTTTATTGATTGATGTGGCTATAACGCATCAGTTGCTGGTTTTTCTGGGAAGGTTAAATAACTCACGAGGTGGGTACCTTGTCTCTACCTTTTTCTGGATACTATATTAGAAAAGCTGTCCGTGTTGTGACGAAATTTGCAAACAAAATCATTTTTACTTGTAAATTTATAAAACAAGATTCCAACTTAGTTAAAACATTAAACGTGTACAAAATTTTACTAACCACGTAATTAAGAATGTCTTAGTAATAAAAGTTAAAAAAACGGAACCAATTTGAAGCCAACAACTCCTTACTAATCTGTATTGACAACTAGAGGCGGCAAAACTGAACAGTGCTGCCGCCACCTAGTGAGCGATCGAGTAATCATGATCGATTTTAACTGTAACTTAGTTATATTGATGAGGTGCGATGATGATGCGATGAATGAGCTTGGCAGAAATTGTACTCGGTGTCAACATAGTGATACAACGACGCGAAACTCAGGTTGCCGCCTTTCAAAAAATGCTCATCAATGATGAGCTTTTCGAGTGACAAACGCAGGGCCGAGAAAAGAATTACTGGCCTAAAAGTGTTTTGTAACTGAAGATACTTTAACGAGTAAAAACATCTTGATTGTCCACATCAAGAAAAGTACGTCAGATGAATACGTATCTCGACGTCATAATGGCAGCTGCTGCAGCCACGAACACCGCATTGCTTCGACAGTTGTACCTGCAACTACAAACGGTTCAGTCAAAATTTTTCTTTTACTTGGTAAACGTAGCAATATAGCTAATGATGAGGAGCTCGATGATCCGTTTGTTTTTTATAATTTTTAACCTCGGCGTAATTTATCCTGGAAAAATGAAATACACTTAATTTATTCTGGAAGCTCACAGTTTGCACCACAATTCAATTTAACAACGGGAGACGGAATTGTTACCTGTTTCCTAACTGATTATAGAACATTAATAAAATTTATCCTATCGCGTCGAAGTCTACTGAAATATGCACTGGGTGAAACATCTAACCTCACGCGTCAGATAAAAGTTTAAAATACACATGCGGATAACACTTCAACAGATGTTAGAATATAGCGGCTGCAAGGAACAAAACTATCTCGTGTCTAATTGTATTTTTTTTGTTGCGTATATGACTAACAATGAGAACAAGCCAACAATTAATTAACAAACAGCGTCGCTCCATCGCTCTTCACATCGTGGTGCAAATTTAAAAGCGTCGCCTGCTGCGTCATGTGCAGCTGCGTCGCATGCAACATCGCTTTGCTGAAAACGTGGCTTCTTTTAACAAAGAAAAACAGAAAAGCAGGTTTAACTGGATTAATCAGAACGTCAAGTGTAAGATTTTTATAGACCCGTTAACAATGATGTTAGCAATTTGATGCAAAATTTCAATTTACCTGTACCTACAAATGACTGGTCTGTATTCGTTACGTTGTGTCGTTTCTGTACGGAACAAACTGTGTCTCGCAGAACTAGTCCACCAAGCTTGGTAGCATCATTATTTCGATCTTGTTCAACAAAGCTTAGGGATCCGAATCTAACCTCTAAGAATCTGAACACGACATGCGTGAAGCGCAGTGTAAAAGTCGATACCTGATAGTTCATCCAGCAGTATGAAGCGTGTTTTTTTAAAGCTGATATGTAACAAAACGGCTCGAAGAAGCGGACGAGGGCGTATGTTTGATTACCATTTTTTTAAAAATAAGTGCAGTTTCTTGGCCCGGCTAGCTTGGGCCTATATTCTTCTGGGCGATACATAATGAAAACATATGTTTATGTTACTGACGTGTCGCAAGAGGGCAAAATGTGGATTCAAACTCCCCAAACCATTACTCCGTTCTGTACATTCGTTAACAGATCGCGCTCAGAGCAAGGTGGGAGAGCTACCAACTTCTAGAATTACATCACAAGCAAACTATTTTGCCAATTTTTGGGAAAGGTATATCTGCAAATTATCCCTCTGAACATCGAGGGATAGATTTCCAGTTCACAATGGTTTTTGCTCGGTCTGATAAAACACTTCTGAACGCTGCGGCTGCGAAGTCCCGGGCCGCAAAGTTCTGGGCTGTAATAGCATTCTTCACTTTGTTTTTCCTGCTACTGAACTCGATTTTAAACCAAGGTATCGTTAACCATCATTCAGGTAAGTTGTTAGGATCTCTGAGAATGAATTTGAACGTAATTGTATAAGCTGAAGATTTTCAAAAATTACTACGAATAACCAAAAGCTTAAACTGGTGACGTGAGCTTATTTCTCAACAACATCCTTGTTGTTAGTTGATATAAAGACGAATGGTTTTGAAATAGATTTCTGATATTGCAAACAGTAAAAGTCAGACGTTGCTCTAGGTTTAATTTTTTATCAGTTACATTGTTAAGCCTAGTGATGTAGTCATCTGACCAGCATTTGAGAAGGTAAACCAAAGCGCCCTCATAATCACTTGATAATGTATTTATATGTTGTTTAGTATCTCCTGAATTCACCGAAAGTACCAAAAACCATCAGTGTATTGACATGCGGTTACAACTAATTTCTACTACAGTTATAGAGACGACTAGATTTAGTAAACCTTTCAACGTCAAGAGTATTGCATTGTTCGTACATGTTTTACAGCTACTTTGTGAGCTACTTAGTGCTGCATTACGTCTTAACAGGAAACCTGACTCTCTATTCGTCAAAAGTAGCTGAGACTCGGGATGAGACCCAGGATGTGTTTCGCATCGACAGAAAGAATATTGGCGCCTCAATTTTTTTCCTGGAAACATCTGGACGGAGTTGCTTATCACGACGGCAGGCGTGCAGTGTGGAATCTGCTGCACGGACAAACCCAGATTACCCTGTTCGAGTGTTCTTTGTAAAAGACCGTCCAAAAGGTCTTCCTGCTGCGTCGGATAGTGCCACGGGGAAGACCGAACTTGGTGATTGTAACGCAACTTCTGCCCTGCTGGCATTCCCTAATGTTGCTTTACACAACGAAACCTTCGCTACTTTGGTTAATGGTACATCACTGAAGGATTGGTTGCAGCGCGGATCGATGAACACTAGCAATTATCCAACTGCGCACACTAGCGACGCTGTAAGAATTGCTCTTTTGAAAAAGTATGGAGGCGCTTACTTGGATCTAGACTGCATAGTCCTACGTTCGATTAAAGAGCTTCGCAATTTATTTGCGCTCAACGGTTACGGTTACACGGAAAATGGCGTTCTGATTTTTGACGCAAACCACCCATTTCTGTCATTTTACGAGGATCTATTTGTCAAGCACTTCTATAGCGCCGGTTACGATACCAATGGCCCCAGACTTTTGAATACAGTTTTCCAGCGATACTGCAACATAACTGTTATATTCCCGCACAAATACGATTGCCAAAACTCCACACTTTCGATTTACCACCAAGATAACTTTTTTTTAATTGACTGGAATCACAGAGACTGGTTCTACGTTCCAACGTATCCCAAATACCTAGATCAAGTGGTCAAGTCCAAGTTCATTTCCCATATTTATGACAACGACGACCGCAAAGCTCCTCCTGGATGCCTATACGCTACCTTAGCCGAGGAGTTCTGTCCAGATACCTTCAAGAGGTCAATGGAGGTTGCCGGAATGTTTTAAACAACTGAATTGTAATTGCGTTGTGCAATTCTAGAATATCAACGTACAAATAATGTTGGCCATGGCGATTACTGTTTGTATCAGTCAACTGACAAGCTGGAAGGTTAGAATAAAAATTTAGAAGAACATGGAACAAGTCGCATCCTGCTGGGAGTCAGTTGTTTTTTCCTTTAGTATTGTTGTCTCAGGGATGTTAAGTTTAATAACCATGTTTCATAGATTTTATGAGTGTGCGCGCAACCTTTGTTGTGTTTACGAAATCGCCAATTTTTGAAACTTCTCTTTGGTGTTAAGGAATCACAAGTGTCGACATTTCTCACAGCATTAAGTAAAAACTAAGATATAACTACTGTTTTACGTATTCTATGATAACCTCCAGATATATAACTCCAGGATAATAACCAAAGATTAATTCTCCACGGGGTAGTGTGGAAAACAAATTAACGTTATAACCATAAACCTTAACCTGGCGGTGACATTGTTTATAAGTGATAGTTACATTCAGCAACCATACGTTTACCCAACAAAACCTTACGGAATCACCCCTTACATTATTTCTGGTATGTACTGATTATAAGTACTGTAATATTCTCATTTGTACAAAATATTGCACCAAAGTTTAATGGTAAAATTTTAACATGTGACGCTTTGGTATCAGTCAGTCAGTGGTAGAGAAATTTGCTTCTCTCGGTACAGCGAGCATTCTACAGTGTGATCACCAATGCGAAGATGTATCTATCCATGCCAGAATGCAGAATTTCATCTTTGATTTAGTCTGTAGTAAAGGCTATCTTGCCTGATATTTTTCTGCTTCAGTTTAGTGAAGAGCGTACGGCGAAGCTCAATTTGTCACTAGTAGATTATGAATCTACACATTCGGAAAAACAGAATAAAACTAATAAATAAAGAAAAATGAAGAAAAATGTTTTTAATTAACTTTAAATTTATTTTTAATCAATTTTTAATTCAATTTTTGTTAAATTAATTTTTAATTCAATTTATTTTTAATTAATTTTTAATTTAATTTATTTTCAATTAATTTTAAGTTTAAATTAATAAACTGAAGAAAAATGAACTTGAAATTTCAATTTCAGGTTATTAACGTGCCTTCAATAGTGAAAAAGACAACCTAAATAAAAAAGGTAAAGTGAAGTTGTGCCCATTGATCATTGTCGCAACTGAATACTCGTGTGTAATTATGTCGCCAACAAGGCTACTGAAACAAGTGGACCGTAAGTGTTGTAAGCACTATTCTTGCATCTGCGTGCGAATGGAAAATTTCTTGAACCAAGGATGTATATTCAGAGATGGTACGCGTTGTTTACCACGTTCGCCATACACCGCATTATATAAAATTTTCCCGCAAGTTGCATTTAGGTTTCAGCAAATTTTATAAGGTAAAGTTTAGCTCGGGAAAAACACGGTCATGAAGCAACTACTTCATATGTCTGGCCAAAAATAGCCAGAATGAACGTCACGTCGAATCGACACAAGTGAATTATACTTTAAAATAAGTATCTGGCAACTTGTTCGGCATATCCCCTTTAAAGTGAGTACGGAATTAATTAACCTTTCCAGAGGCAACACTTGTGGGTATAAAGCGTAAAGTTTATGTGGTTAACCAACTTGGGTCAATAGATCGTGTTTCATATTTTAAGAAAAAAATTAACAAGATGATCGATTTTCACTGAAGTAGGTCGTCGAACAAGCCGGAAACACTTCACAAAATGTAAAATTTCAACAAAAATTGAATGAATATAAGACAGCAGATGTAAAGAAAAGGGGAACGTCAGCACGTACTGAACTGTGAAAACGACAATTTAATAAGAATTCGGAATGGGAAATTCACTCTATTTCCGAACTAGTAAGGAAAAAATTCAGGTCGAATGAAGATAAATTCAGAATATTCATGAACGAGGCCTTGTCTGAAATGATATTTCTTTAAGTTTCTGTCGAGCGATCAGCAGCTAGTTCCAGACTAGTTTACCAGCCAATTTAGCAGGCGCAGAATGTTTATTTGACCTTATGTTGAACATCGACTTAATCTTGAACTATGACGGAACCCACAAGTTCTCAACTAGCTCACTGAACCATATCAGCACACGCAATAGCAATGTCCCGAATACGAGTAAAAAGTGTAAGTAAACTAGATCCCTCACTAGATCCTTAACACTTTCATTCAAAGAGATCTGCACAAAACAGACATGCTTTCAGTATCAGTTTTGAAATAAATCTTTCAGCTAGTATGTCCCTTAGAATGCGTAAATTCTGAAATTCCGTATCACTATCATTAAGTACGAGCATAACGAAAGTTACAAATGACTTTAGAGGGACATAAAAGTACGCATTAGTAACATACAGTGTAGCACAGTTGATAATGCGCTTGAATGGTAATAGTGAAGTTGGTTCACCAGTGAGTAGAATATGACCCTAAACACGTGGCTGATACGCTGAGAACCGAGTCACAGAATGATCGCTGCGGTGAGGATATTTCAATCATACTTTTGAACTTGGTTATCCGTGAAGATTGAACCTGTCTAAATAACCCCGTTGAACTAGTTTCGATTGCCTGTCAACAGCTTTGAACCGCACGTCTGTGCTGTTTAAGACGTTCAATTTCTGTTAGTTAACCCCGACGAGAATAACGTTAACGACTGTGCCCATCTGCAGCTTCCAGTTCCAGTCTGATGGGATCTGAAATAATGCCATTTTCGTACCGGTTGTGCACGAGCGTGAAGTACTGAGCCTCTTGCTTAGTCGTAAACGTATCCACGTGTGTTTCATTGATCTCAGATTGGTTTCGAGACGCTGTGGACGTAACCTGAATAACATTCGCTATACCCGACTTGATGTCCCGTAAACTTTGAAGTAAAGTAAATAAGTAAAATAATTCAAATGGTCTATAGAGAGTGCAATTAGGGTAACTGCTTCAGGTAAGTAAGGGGGTTACGGATACATTTCCAGTTGGTCCAGCGCGTGAACATGTTATTTGCGCGATCAGGATGCCCGTGCTAGCCTGACGGTATCTTTTTCGTAATATATTACAGGATAGTCAGGTGACTTAGGAGGAACTTGGATTATTCCGACTACTCTGCCATTGTCTGCAATGTCGCCAGTAAAAAGCCACAAGCCTTTATCCCTCGTCGGGACTCGGGAGTGTTGGTCGTCTCTTAACGTTACTTCTAACTGAAGCCTTAATTATACGATTAAAAAGGAAACAAAGAAGCATTTATGAGACAAAAGAATTCGAAATGACAAAGTAAGAGGTTTCGGTGCGTCGAAGCATCGCTAAAAATTTTTCAAGCTTGTAGTATGTCTGCAAAAACATCCAATTCAATTGCCATGGCAACAGTGTTGGCTAACGGCTCTGCACAATTAGCAGGTGGCTCAAATTACACCGTATTGTTTCTCACTCCTGTGACGCACTTTTATGATAAATTAGATTACCCGGTCAAAATACACTGCATGCGCTAGACGTGCGAAGTGTGCTGCCCGCTATGCATATAGTTCGATTCTACAGCATTCATATATATGTGTATATATATATATATATGGATCCTTGATACAGCTCAGCTGGTTTTGTAGGACGAATGGGTACAGTTGACATATTTACATGACATTGCACTTGATAACGAATCTAAACTCTATACAAAACATACATTTTTAAAAAGATATTCTGGGACCCATGTAGGGTCCGTATCAGATATTAAGCTGATAAGAACAGATACTACACTTTGATAGTTGAGTTGAGTCTTATCGTAGCCGGCGTGGCAGACAGACGTGTTTTTTCTCTAGGGTGAACGCTTTGAGCTGAGTAGTGAAAAATGGGTGTTGATCTAATAACATATCGTGTGAGATGCGGATCGTCTGCTGCTGGTTGCTCCAGATTCCGTGGTAAACTGTGCCACTTTCAATTCTCTGTCATACTAGTGACCATGGTGAAATGCATTATCAAGAAGTTGCTCGTCATCGGAGGGATTGAGGTGAACCCTGGACCCCAGACCCAAGGCGACTCGGGTGAGAAAAGAGTTACAAGATCCCAAACACAACAAAGCATGAAAACCTTCTTAAGCCCCCAGACTAATACACTTGTATTATATTTAAAAAAAAGTGCACAAGCCAATATTCACTTAGACAACGAGGGATCTGTAGTCTTTGTTGCCACGTCGAATGAACAACCAAGCAATCCGGAAACTTTGTATTTGATTCAGCCTGTTGACCTACCCACCCTTGCTCAGACACTTAGAACGGAGTTGGAATCGACCTTACAAAAGGAAATCTCAGGGTGAACTCATAGCATCCAGGCGCTTATTGAGCAACAACGCAAGCAATCAGAGTTATTCCACGAAGTCCTCCCCAATTTGCAAAGCCTATCGTCCCTTGCCGACCAAACAAAAAAGGAAGTGGATAGCCTGAAGATGGAATCTGCCCAAGCTCACGCCAAAATTGACCTCCTTAAAAAAGAAATTGTTTTCTTAAAAGCACAGTTAAATCAGAAAAATCTGTTATTCTACAACGTGCCAGAGTCTACCACAGAAACCGCAATAGATTTGGAAAGTAAAATTCAAACTTAAGCCGTCTGCAAATCGGCCAGTACTTGTAGAACTCCCGTCAGTAGCCGCTAAAATCGAGATGTTACGTTCCAAAAAGAAATTAAGAGGATCGGACTTGGGTATTTCCAAAGATCTCCCACAGGAAATGAGATCGACCCAAAAAATCCTGCGCCCAATTGCGAATACCGCCAGGAATAAGGGACACTTGGCCCGCGTTAGACTCGACAAGCTGTTCATCGACAATTCAACATTCTGCATGGCAAAGGATGAAGTTATTCATGTGAGCGGTCCCTTCTTGGATATATCCCAATTCAAGCCAGAACCCACTCTCGCTGGAAGACAATAGGATGTCGGCCGGGCTCGCGATCTAAGTGCTTTAAAATTTGTATCGTGGAACGTAAATGGTCTTTCGTCAAAACTTAAAGACCCCGAATTCACCCTGTTTCTCAAATCATTTGATGTTATCTGTTTGCTGGAGACGTGGCATAAATTTATTCCCTCAAACTGTCTGTCGGACGGCATTTCCGTGATACGGAGTATCTACGGTCTATAAAAAGTAAATTCCCCTGAAACTCGAGTGAAGGATATATAGGCCGTGATACGGAGTATCTACGGTCTATAACAAACCCTACTTTTTGGCAGTGAAATCTGGGGAAGCTACCCTTGTCAGCAAATCGATACTGAACAGAGAAAATGGTTGCGATTCTTCCTCGGTTTACCGACTTGGACCCCAAATCCTGGCCTGTACCTTGAGACGGGCTCTATCCCAGCTCATAAGTTGGCCGTCAATCGCACTTTAAACTATTTTTGCAAACTACATCTTAAAGACCAAAATTCATGAGCGTATAAAGTACTCTTGTACCAAGGCCTCATGGCACATAGAAATAAACCCTGTTGGGCAACAAACGTCCGCACTCTCCTTAACAAACTTGAACTTATCTTTATTTGGCTTTTCCCATCTTCCTCCCGCGCGACCGTTGCGTTAATTCAGTCCCGAAATGAAGATCAAGCTCGCCAAGAACAAGAACTATTCGCTGACGCTAGTAGTCAGAAATCCTTGGTTTATTACGTGCAAGTTAAGAAAGACTCAGATTGTGAAGAGTATTTAAACAGTCCTGTACAAAATAGAAACTTCAAATCCGCAATCGCCAAATTCCGTCTAGGATGTAATGTTTCCCGCTTCTCAAAAACATTAAACCAGGGTAGAGTTCAGCAAAACACCTCAGAAGTATGCCACCTCTGTGGTTCCCCCTTTTTACATCAAGGCATCCATTTGTTAAGTTTGTAAAGCCACACAACAGTTTCGTCCCATAGCAATACCAAGAAATCCGCATTGTTTTCAGTTGTTATATTTGTTTTGCTCTACACATCCTGTCACAACGGCTAAATTTCTATGTAAAGTGTTTTCTTCATGATCGCGGCCTGTGGCCGGAATACACAAACATATATTTTTAAAAAATAATGCTTTGATACTGAAGTTGCTCCAAAATGTGAGGATTTGACGGAATTATCTCGCTATATCTGATGCAAACCTTTTTGTCACAAGTCCCACAAACTGCTATAAGCACCAGAAGGTACCTTAAATGTTGCAACAGGTTTGGTATCAGGTTAAAATTCATTTTTAATTATGGTTTTTTTTAAATCTCATAGCTCCGAATGGAAAGAAACGCACAAATGAAATGCACATCAATGCCGTAGCTCTTAATGTAAAAACCAACAGGTTGAGGACTTGTTGAACGACCTAACCCGGGGCTCAACCCTTAACGACATCTGGGTAGAATATTATATTCATACTTTCTGTTGGAAATTTCAAAAACCAAGTTATATTTATTAGTTATATTTTATTTATTATATATTTATTATTATATTTATTATATAGTTTTATTTATAGTTATAAGCTGTTTCCCAAGAACGTTGCCTTACCCACCTTACCGTAACGCTTTCAACTATACAACGGAATGGGAAGGCAGCAGTTTATTTGAATCTTACGAAAATACTTGTATTTGAATATATGTCACGTGCTTATACTACTACAGCATATTGTTCCACGTATGGTCATAACATGATTACAAAGGTAGTTTAAAAGCTGCTGGATATAGTGGTTGATGTACACGAAGCCTGGGTGAAAAACGTCGCTCTGGCACCTCCAGAACCAGTAGTAATCGTCCCTACTCCGAAACGCGGTGCAGGCTCTCTCAAATTCCTTTAATATGTGATGGGTCGAATCCCATAAGATTACTCTGCTCCCTCTGGAGATAAAAACAAACATTTCAGTCCAGAGTTGCGTTGACGCAAAAGATGTGATTTTTCGCTGAATAGACGAATAAATTATATCATATATATTCATCAGTGTAAAACTATGATTTACTTGAAGTAACCGATAGACTAATAAAAATAGACTTTGTGAACCGGATGACAAAATGCAGACTTCACCCCATAAAATATTTACTATGTCTTCAATGGGGCTCTTTTGTAATACCCGAATTGCATTACAGACTAATAGCCATTTCTATCTATTTCATCTCCTGACTGATGATTCCCGCGATGGAACCGTTGCGCTACTCTACATCCTGACACTACTACCAATGCTACTTGTAATAGTCCGTATAAGCAATATTCCTACGTATAACTAAGAGCTTTAACATTTGAGCATTATAATATTTTGTTCACGTGTGTGGGTGTCGAGACTAGTTTGTTGCATTATTAGGTCAAGTCTTTATTTTGGAACATTTGGAATTTTCCCGTTTATTTACCCATGAAGAAAACATACTCACTCGAGTAAATATCTTACTAAGGCATTGTATTTCTTTATTCGACTGTTGTCTATATAGATGTTCTTGTAGATGTCGAGATACAATGTAAACTCCTTCTCTTTGATATATCCCTGGTCCCACCAGATAACGGTTGTTGTGTTGCTGAGCTGTCGTAATAGTCTGGCTATTCTCGTCATATTTCTGGCAAACTTCTCGAACGGTGAAAGGTAAACGTGTTGCATAGTCCACAGCATCTGACCTGATTACCAGTAATAATACAATCTCACCTAGAAAATTTCCTTTTGGGACGTTTTTAAGTTTGCAATCTTTTTATTATATTTTTTGTATGTATTTGGCCAGAACTTTTCTTACTTACAAAATTCAATTCTATCGTAAGTTCTCATAAGAAATTGAATAGGTTAGGTTACTTGTCACCAACACATCGGGGGCCTCCTGTTTGTATTGAATCCAACGTTTGAGGTCAGACTCCATCTTGTCATCTGGATAGGGTGACCACCGGAAACCAACAGTAAATCCGACTAAAGAGGAGGTGACGTTCGCATGAGAATGAGGACTTTGTCCGTCAGCGTTCATATGGCCATCGATCTCGACATCATATTTTGGAATATACTGCACCAAAGATAATCTGTTTAGCACTAGATTATTTACTATCCGCAACAACTTTGAGTGTAGACGCACCTCATTAAACATGTAATACATCTGGCGTATTCGTGAATCACCCATGAATGAAATGTGCCACTTCCTTTTGTGTTGTCCACTAGATTTCAGATCAGACAGTTTGCTAAGACATTCTGCAGTCTTTGGTTCATCGTATTCGATCAGTCGGCATTTCCTGGGCTGGAAGCTTTTCGAACCTGTGTAAGATACCTTGTCCAGAATAGTGCATGTTCGTTCTTGGCCCGATTCCGAAAAGACGCTTTGAATTATTAACACGAAAACTGAGAACTGAAGTAACCCCGAGAACGATGGATAGTTTTCCACAAAGTTTCGTTTAATGGGTAAGAACATTTTAACTGAAATTACTGAATACAGTTTCAGATCAACCAGCCCTTTTATTTCTTTTTAAAGAAAACCTGTATAAGTTATCGTTTAAATGAACAGCTTCCCATCCAGTACAAATTTCACATGTGCACTGTTCAGTGATGCTCGTGAAACTGCCGCCTGCTTGTCAGTCGGTTTACTGAAACTCAACGTGTATGGACAAACATGTATAGGAAGTAGGGTTCACCCACGATATCTACCGGATGGTTTGAACATTTTTCGCCGACCGGCTTATCCGCAGGAATTCTTTTTCGAGCCCATTTTCTTTAGGCCCCCGGAAGCGAGCGCCATTAAGAAACGAAAAAGCGCCCGACTCCTTTGAATGGGCATGATATTTTAACGTATTTTGATGATTTTTCATTGTTTCCACCTGTTTTTCGTGTTACTGGACATGGGTCAACGAAAAGTACTTTAACGTACCACAGTTTGAGGACATTATTCAGTAACAACAATCTGTGTTTAGAAACGAATGTAGAATATTTCACTCAATGCAGCGGAGGATCCTAATTTTTCAGGCCCTCTTGCGCTGCGTTTGAAATTATTTTTCAACAAAACTTTACACCAAAAGCGCTTAAGACAGTTGTATCAAATCTCATGTATCTCCATAGATTGCACCGGCGCCATATGGTTTCCATTCGATGTATCAAAACTACTATATGTATAGCAGTCCCATGTCGCGCAGATGGGTTTTGAAGCCCTTTTTATCCTCTACAAATTCCCTTAATTTCGTTTTTATCAAAGATAACTGTGTTAAGCGCTCTTACTTCAAATTTTAAAAAATCCCCATAAAAAATGCATGGGAAAACTTCATTATTTCCCTGTGACTTCATTAACCGGAGTATAGAAACAGTAATTGCAGTGAAGAACGGCAAATGTATCTTATATACTTTTTAAAAATTTCAGTGATAACAAACAAATACGAGTCGAGTAAATAATTTTATCGCCTGAGGCGGTTTTTGGGTTCAGGCTAGCTGTTGTATTTTATGGCGCTAGGTGGCGACTGCTCTCCAGTTGTCGCGCGGGGTCCAGTGATATCCCTGTGCGTTATGTAGATTATGCGTTTGAAATGTGGCCTCAGGCGAACCGTCATTCTGCCTACAGTGCAAATCAAATTTGCCGTTCAGTTCACGTGGTTTACGGTAGGATTCCTGTAAATTTTGATTTGCCACGTTTCAGGCTGATGACAAGACTTCCGTCATGAGGCACAACTGGCAAACGATTTTCAAATAACTTAATGTTGAACTTAAGTTCTGTTAAAGTGTTAAGCAAAACGACTGTTACGGAACAGAATGCTATGTCGTTCTTTTCAACAGCAGAGAAGAACATTAATGTAACGGCGAGTGCAGCGTTGCCATATGTGTTTTTAAAATCTCTTAAATTTAGTTACTTATGAAGACTGCTTGTTATTCCTGTTTGTAGAATAAACAAAAATTTTAATTAGCCAACCTCATATCAATTAACATTTAATATAATTACAATTAAACAGTTAAATATTATAACTATACATATATGAAAGGCCCAATAGACGTCTTGCACAGTTTGTGGCTTAACTTTGGATTACTAAGCCGGTCGGAGTTTGGGCATACCCTTTGTGCTGGGCCTGATGGTGTTTGACAAGAAACAGCTCGTTCTCTGGTGTTTGAAGTGAAACATGGTATAAATCATACACTTGTAAGTTATAGTTTTAACTAGCCTAAGGTTGTCTTCCATTTAATTTACAGCATTTAATCTACATTTTTGCTTTATAGAGACGCCAGAAGTCGTCTAGTAGTGATGTCAACGACTCGACTCGACTCGACTTGGCCCCGAGTCGAGTCGAGTCATTGGTCTTTGTCTTGAAGTCGAGTCGTAGTCAAACTCGAGGATATGTGGGCCTGAGTTAAATCAAAGTCGAGTCGAGTCGGTCAAGTCGACTCGAGTCGGCTATATTTTCGACGTTAAACCCAAGTCAATCTAGTCGACTTGCAAAATCCCTTAGTCGAGTCGAGTCATTCACCGCGAACGTCCAAGTCGAGTCGATTTTGACATCCCTATCGTCAAGCGTGACCGACAGCGGTAAACAAAACTTTCAAAAGGACGTCATACAGTTTATGCAAGAATGTAAGTGCTTTTTAGGACATTTCTAAGAGAAATACAACGTGTATACTTTGGATTCCTGGTAACGTAGACGGTCGAGATGCCATAGCCTAGTGCGAGGGATCGCTGTGCACTCTGATTCCAGGCAACTATACTATGCTTTATTTCTTGTCTTCATATTGTTTAGCTTTACTTGGATGTCAATAAACCAGTTTGCCTCATGCAAGTAATGTGAAATATTTTTTGGGAATGCAGGTGAAATGGACGTTTCAAAGGCAAGAAAACCACGAGGGAATCATAACCATGCAGCCTATCGCTGTTCAAGCAGGAGTGATCGTGGCACCGAATATTCATACCACTGGCTACATGCAATCTACAAGAAGGGAAACATTGTCGCGCATACTAGATAAGAGGACGGGACACGTGTAAAAGAACCTTTCCCGCAATCCCATGGCGTCATATTTTTCTTTTCTCCATGCATTATCTCAAAATTGGACGTAATTCAACTGCTCTATCTTGCATGTTGCAACTCCGTGTTTGTCAAAGTCTGCCATGACAAAGTATGAAACATTTGGAAGAATGCAAATTCCATGTGATTTCGACATACTCTAATCACAAAATAATCATAATCCACAAAACATGACCACACGTTGCACAAATCTCGCGGTTGTCAAGCCATTGGAATATTCATTTCACCTGCATTCACAAAACGTTTTTAACATTATTTACAAAGGCATATTGGTTTATTGGCATCCAAGTAAAGAAGGTAAACAGTATGAAAGAGATGACTGAAAGACGACGAAGAAGTAGACTGGAGAGACCAAACTGTGATAAATATAACCGAAATAAGCAATTAGGGATCCATGCCTCTTGAAGAGGATTTCTTTCCATTTTCCCCTAGTATGCAGATATTTTATTCCCAGTGTAACCACAAAACCTGAGTTGTGGACAGAACCAAAACAAGGCAGTTCTTTGAAGTTCAACGGTGATCGAATGAAACAAAATACATATTTCAGTATGTTTTGTGGAACGAAACCATTGTTTAGGGCTTTTAAAGGGAAGATAAACAAGTTCAACAACAAACCAGAAACATTTGAAGCGGGAGCACTTGCAGTAGCACCCGGCTTTCACTGACGAATTGGCTATTTACATAACATTATTACAATAATTTACATGTTGAAAAATCGTTATCAGGAAATCTTTTTCGATTTGAAATTCGATGCGATATATCGAGCCAAAATTCACTTATATCGATATCGATATATCGGTACAACCTTGACTTGTACATGGAACCCATTTATCCATTTTAAGTTTTTGCACTTTACTCATCTGCCCGTCATTTTGCAAAATTTCACAAACATCCATTTTAAAATTTTACCAGGCTTCGGTTGCTTCGGTTTTGCAACAGTTATGCACTTTGCCGTTTTGCAGTTTGCAGTTTGCATTTTTTTTTTCAACCCAAGTGCCTGTTTCTTGGCACTTGGGACCCTAGTTTCAAGGCTCTTTGGTGCCTAGTTTCGCCAATTTGTGGAAAGCTCGGGTTGCCCCCAGGGTACGCAGTTTCAGCCCGCGTCACCCACCCATCCCTCTGTACGGAAACGAAACACGCAATAATGATTAATGTCAATATATAACATGGATGAAGTAATTTTCAAAAGAAATTACCTTTTACATGAAATCCCATCAACTCACGTGTTGCTTTTTGCTCGGCCACGCGTGGTCATCGCTCACTTTCACTGTAAACTTTAACTATTATAAACAGTTTCCCCGATTTATCTATAGACATCTTTCAGTTTTAATTCCCCTCAGAAGTTTTTTTCAAGTATTGAAGGCATACTTAGAAAAATGTCGAACACACAAACAACAGCCACAACACCAGCGACAAAAGTACGACATCAGGCCCACAGAAATGAATAAATGACCAGTGCGGTTTAGATTTTACAGCGTTGCCGAGTTTCTGATAATATATTAGGCAACGCACTATATTCCAATATTTTAATCACAGTTAAATATGCCGTTTTATATTTTTAACTAATAATAACCCAATTACTCTGTGAAACGCAGCACAAGTTTTGAAACTATACGAAAAGGTAACGGTAACATAACCGTAAATTAGACATTATGGAATGCTACATAACCAGCCATGTCGTAATTATAACGTATTTTGTCATATGAAATCATTAGCTATGTTGCGATTTACGTAAAATTAGATGTTAAAAACCATAGTTGCAGCAAATTTTCAGACTGATCAACGGACATCAAAACCTGGGGAACGGGATGGGGATGGGATAGCAAGCCGCAAAGTCAGTTCTGGGCACTTTTGATGCCCAGCTGCTTACGCCAACTATTTGTAAGCACTACTGCCTAGTTTCTAGGCACTTTTTAGAAATAGGTACCAGGAAACTTGGCCATTGGGTTACCAGTGAAAAGTCTTACGTGTGACTTGTAAACGGTTTATATTTGTAAAGGTTAGTTTCAGCTCTTTAACTAGTGGAATATCAGATAGTCCTGCGGTTCTTCCTTGATTTCAACTCTGTTCTTCTAGATGTTCTTAGGGGTTGCCATAAGAGAGGCATGCTTTCACCTTCAGTTTTGAACAAGACTTCAACTGGTACGCCGTCTAAAACATGTATATCTATCTATCTATCTATCTATCTATCTATCTATCTATCTATCTATCTATCTATCTATCTATCCATCTATCTATCTATCTATCTATCTATCTATCTATCTATCTATCTATCTATCTATCTATCTATCTATCTATCTATCTTTCTATCTATCTATCTTTCTATCTATCTATCTAGCTATCTATCTATCTAGCTATCTAGCTATCTATCTATCTATCTATCTATCTATCTATCTATTTATCTTTCTATTTATCTATCTGTCTGTCTCTCTGTCTATCTATCTGTCTATCTATTAACAGGCTTAGCAAGTGCCCTAATGATATCTTTCATCCAAGCTTCATTTATGCCGACCAATATAACCAGCGACTTTTGAATTACCTTTTCAATCGAATTATGATCGTAGATGCAACTGTATGTTCTAGCAACGATTACACATGACATGCTCTGAATTTTAAAGTACAAGTGCTTCGTAAAATAGCAATAACTACTATCTTCACCTATAGTATGCTAAGTTGAACTGTCTGTTAAGTGTAAATATGTCAGTATAATACTTGTTAACAGGAGTATATGGATTAATACCTGAAGCTAGGTAAGTTTACTCAATCATGCACGTTTACTGTTGTGCAAGTTCTTGTTACTGAATAGCCGTTTTAAGCGGGCCGGTTGAACTGACTGAAACACATGTCGTGTAATTTTAGCGGTAATGTACTAAACGAAATAAGGCTACGTCTTGGGTTGATACAAGAATGTTCATACCGTTGAAAGGCAAGGAGACATGTTGTGACGATGCTTATTTTGTGTTACGCATACTATACCAAGAGTTTTGAAACCAAGAGAAGACAACCCCGGTATGGGGGTTTGATCAAAGCGCATCAGATCCGAACACTTTCGTTTCTCACCGCTAGATGACGCTAACAGTACTTTGGCAGACACCGAGAAGTCACCGGTCGCTATTATTTTAGTTAAAATTAGGTGCAGATGCAAATGTGAAGATCTATATTCGCGTGTCAGAAAGCTCGTTAGCTCAAAACATTATATTAAAAAATACATTGGCAAAAGACGAAGCAGGTAGTTTTTTTTTAAACAGGACTATTGTAGAAGCTTTATTGACAAGCTTAGAAAAGAAAAATACGCTATGTATAGTGCTAATTCGACCAAAGTCAAAAGTCAGATGTTAAAAACTTCTGGAAAGTTTTCGCACCAAGTGTCTTTATAAGGGGCCCAGTGGACTAGCGGATACGTCGCTAGCGTGGCACCCATAAAGTGACGAGATCGAAGGACCTACCTACGGGAAAAAAAGTGACCTACCCATCGACTATACTGGACTGACGGACCTCGAGGAGGATCCCATACTGAAGACTACAATTCCAATAGCGAACGGGCGCGAAGAAGCCTATGTATAGTGCTTAATGCGTCAAATACACCCCTCAACCAACCTCAACCTCAGTGTCTTTATAACTTAAGCAACCCAATAGTGCTATCCGCAGTGTTGTGGACGCAACTCTGCAACGCTGTCTCCAGAACGGTGTCGGCGACAATTTGCCGTCACCACCAATGTCAGCAGTACGACTGTTAAAGTTTTGGCGAATTTGGTTCGTTAGCTTTGCCAACAATTAATTTCTAAAGTCGCAGATTACCGTAATCCCCGGCCATACAGCGACTTGATCTTTTTCGCTCCAGGCTATACCACTGCTGCCACCTAACGGTTACAACCGTAAATCTCCGATTCTGACTCGTTTTGATCTGATCCCCATACTGGTGTTGCCTTCTCTTGTTTTCATAACTATTGATTTATATCTTGAATTGTATAAATTTCTAAATGAGTTGGTGAGGTTCGTTAAAGGTAACTCGGTAAGCGGCACGCGGACCACGTTGTCACCGAACAGCTCGGAGTTGTCGTCTGCTTACCGGTGGCGCTCTCTGTGCTCCTCTGACAATAATAACATTTATCGCCACTATCGATAACTTAGTATTATATTGATTTAAGAAACTGTTATATCCAATATCCTTTTTTTGAAGAGAAATTCTGCCATCTATCGGTGACCACCGTAAGTGTTCACTTCTGACACGCTTTGATCCAATCCCCATACAAAATCCCGTCACAGCCTATCGTGCTAAACAGAAGGCTTTTGGTATGGTAACTTGAATTTGGTGCTGCAGACAGGCACACTTTAACCAAAGTGCTAAAGCTATTTTGAAGTCAAAAATAAATTATAAAGAAAAGTAAATATACATTTGTATTATCACGTGTTACGTTCACCTTAGTTTCATGTATGTATTTTTTATACAAAAATTTTAACCACAAATCAAATTTTTCGTTTTAAGTTTCCAAGTTTTTTCAAGAAATTTCAAGCGTGCTGTATTATAGAGTATCAATGAACTCTGTTACTCGCATTATGCTGTGAACCAAGAAATCTTGGCTGGGTATCTCTTTCCAGCTTTTTGGAAAGATGAACGATATGTGTGGTGTGAGGCCCTGTCTGATATGTGCATTAGGCTCAAAATCATATATTTTATGCAATTTCATAATCAAATTACTTTCTGGTCCTTGGTATAGCTCTATGGCAAGTACTCCAACGTGGGATAAACATACGTGTTTTCTTTCGAATATCTCCCATCCCCAAGCAAGAAGAGGTTGTGCCAACAGCTCACAGATGGCGCATGTGTCTCTATCGGACGAAATCCAGCGAATGTTGAAAAGATGCCACGAATACCGTGTCGTACACCAAAAAACTACAAACTAAAAAAAAAGAACACAATTTGAAAGCTCACGATCATGTATATGCTTAATTCTTCAGTTTGTTGGATCACCTTACGTTTAAGAATCAATATCTCATTTCTAGGGCCTCCTCCTGTCAATCTATTGAAATATTTGTTAAAAACATCTAAGTTCAGTTACAAGTATAGAACCTTCTTTATTTTTGCAAGATAGTCGTGCTCGAAGTTATGACATGAAGTCCCTCATCCTTCACACTGAAACTGTCATGAATTTTTTCATTTTTCAACATGAATATTTGATTCCAACAATTGCTACAAGGAACTTCTTTCTGTTCAAAATCAGAAAAGTTCCTACCCAAATATGAACATATTACCTTGTTCCCGAAACCTTTAGGTTATTATCTGAGCAGATAATACGATCATTATTATGGGCAGATGATACATATCATGCACAAGATATCAAAGACAGCGCACCTACCTCCCATATATAAACATTTCAATACGGACCGCGACTATACTCCGCGGCGCGGAGTCCGCGCACGCTTTTTTCAACCTGCGAGTTGGACAAGAAAGTGAGGTCTCTTCTTTCACGCCTAGCAGGCCAACGGCTTGAGCTAGAGATTTCAAATCAAAAACAATAGAAAGAAGAAAGACTGGGCTTTTTAAAAATCTTTAACCAAAGGAATTACAATAGTTCTTGTATAAGAAAACTACCTTCGAAATTAAAGAAAAAACGGCAAATTTTTCAAGTTTTCCTTAATTAGCTCCGTTGTTATTCGTCTTTATATAAGTTTCTTTTTTCAAAATGTAGACCTTGATCAGAAGAATGTAACATGTTTTAAAAATTTAAAATATCTTAGAAAATAGCTGAGCTATGAATAAAAATAAGTTTCAGCGCACTAAAAAGTTGCCAGTTTTTGGCGTGTATTAAGAAAACTGTGCTCGAATAAGGACTGAGACCCGAATATTCGAAAACTAGACGTTGAAAGGCATTTTTTGACCTATGGCAACGCATATTTACGGTTCATGCAGGGCAGTAAATTTGAGTTAAAAGCCTACAAACACGCATATGCTGTTGTCATATTGGCAATGTCACCGCGTGCTTTGATGAATAGTTCTTTCGGCTCAGTTTAACAAGTTTGCTGTTGCAAATGCTACAGTTACTTTTCGCTCTTGTATGTGTCAGTTTCGTTTCTCAACGCTGTTTTACTGAAGATTTTGTCTGTTTGTTGTTTTCTTTATTCTTGTTTTACTGTTTCTTAAGTCCTCGTTCGAGGAGAACTCAGAACCCACCCTGCAGCACGTGTGCTTATTTTTTTTTTTTAAAGATCTGACGATAAATAAAACAACGGTGCCATATGCAGGACCCTTATTCGTAAACGTATGCTTGTAATATTTCGATACAAAGAGAGTGACAGCACACTTAGCACTTTTCGGTAAAACTGTATTCACTTGGAAGAGTATGCGTTGGGGTTTGTTAATTAAAAACTGCAGTGGAGGTGAGACAATAATTTGTTCCACTTTAAGCCAACTGTTTATTAAACAAAAATTGTTGTTGAAAAAAAACTTTTATACTTCACAGCTGCTTTCATCACGTATGGCACGAGCTGAACCATCCAATTTGAGCCTTTTTTGACGTAGTTGTGTTAGAATTAAGCTGACTAGTTGAATGAAACCCTTCCTTCGGACCGTTGTAATATTAACTGATGGATATTAGTATATTACTATAACTACGTGATGTTGTCGTTCTGCTAGTTTTTTAAGGGTTTTAATTTTTCCTTGTCGTCAAAAATTCAACTTAGTTTTATCTCATAGAAGGCTGCACGCAGGCCTGGCAACAAAGCCAAGCTGAGAAATAAAATCCGACCACACTGGTTTGTCTTAAAAACTCGATTATTAGTTAAGCACTTTGCTGCTTGTAAGCTAGATTGCAATTAACTTCTTACTAGGGTTCTTTTCCCTACTGATACAACCCAAACACTTGTATAACCGATTTATAGCTATGCTCTACTTTGTATTGGCCAGGGGAAAAAAGTCATTATAATGTTGGAATTGTCATGATACATTATAAAATAATTAAGCACAAAATTTAATAACGGATATAACAAAGTCGTGGTATTGTCAAAATGTATTGTAATTTATTGTAACGTATTGGGATTTTTTCGGATTGATCATGGTACATTCTTACCTAGGTATGTTCCTAATATGCGCGTACCTGAAGTAATGAATGAAACCAACATAAATCTGCTGGTATGTAAAAAGAAATCTTGGGTTTGAAAGTGATAAACCAGCAACTGCCTATGGTCTTACGGTAGCACGCTGTTAGCGCCTCTCGTTTCGTAGAGAGCAGCAAAACCTGAATATGCTACCACCTTTACGGGGTCTGTTTTGCAACTTTTCTACTTAAACAGAACACGATACTGTGATTGTATCCTTTGTTCAGTCGCTATAGTTTCACAATTGTAATTAGCCCGATTACCATGTTGAAGGCCTTTCGGTGTTGCACGAATGCCTATACAACTAATGCTTCATGTCACATAGTTTTCGTTGGAAAATTTCGCTTTAAGTAATATACCTTAGGTGATTTCAATATCTATCAACAGGGTATTGTAAAAAGAAGTGCGTATTGTAAGAAAGCAGTAAATATCCAAGTAAATGTCAATGTGTAACATTGCATTAATACGGGTAGTGACTGATAGATGGTGCTGATGTATTCATATAGACACATTTTACCCTCTGTAACTTGTAATCTCGCGATGAGCATCAAAGGTACGTGTTAAAGATGAGATGTCATTGATAACTGTCATCTTGTGTCGCATATCCTCTTTCTCTTCCGTCTAAGGGGTATGTTGTACTTGTCACGGTCTACCCGTAAAGCCAGACTTGAACATTTAGGACAGCTTTGAATAATTTATGATAAACGTGAATGTAAGCAGTCACCTTTTTATACATCAAGATAACTTCATGATCTTTTTCGCACAAGTGGCACTGTTTCTGGTGAAGTGTGTTTTGAGGGTTTTTAGTGTTGGTGACAGTTAGCTAGTTATAGGTAAGGCAGTGTGATTAATTAGTTGATATCTGCTAATCTAGGTAGTTTATAAGTATAGTTTATCAAACAGGTTTACTTAATTGTATCTGTTGCCGCGTGGCTCCCGACTTGACGGAGTTGTCTGTAAACGAGAAGGTTTCTGTGGAACAGAGATAGGTATTTGGTTAGAACATGTCTGCACGTAGCACCAAATTCAGTTAAGCCTGACATAAGTCTTTTGTTTAACGGCTTCGCACGACAGGCAGCTGGCTGAAATTTAATTAATTTTGTCCATCTCCTGTGCCATACTTTCCCAATAAATTTAATTGCGCCTGACAATGCTGTGAAACTTCATCCTCGCGCGCGAAGTGTGTTGCTTATTATTATTTGTAATGAAATTTTACAGACTTTACTTTCATAAAAGGTTCTGAATATAACAATTTGTTTTCTAGGCCGAGCGATTACATATTAAAATATATTTTTTTTAAATTACCTTTTGTCTTATCTTTGCTTAAGAGACCATTACAGCAAACTTTCCGGAACCACTCAGATCACCCCATGGTTTGCCCATTTAGTAGCCCATCGCTTGTATACCTTCAAGGTGCAGTCTTATCTATGAGTAGGGAAACTGCAAATAACCAATTCTGAATGGTGTATTGATTCACAAAAGTATTAGTAGACAAGAAAAGGTGTATAGCAACGAACTTTACCAGAGGCGGCGTTTGAACTTTCCCCCTGTCCCCCCGCAAACGTCGCCATTGCAGCGAACGTAAGGAGGGTTCATATGACTTCAATATGATTTGTATCATCGCAGAGTAAATCACGGTACAGGTGACGTACTGTTATTTCTATTTGAATTTCTTGAATTTTAATTAACCGTAACCGAGACTTACAGCCCACAATCATGTTTGAATTCTTTGTTTATAAGCTTTACCATTCGTGAACATAACTCGTTTAAAGAAGTTGATGCTGACGAAGCAGGTCCCTGATATTTCTTTTTATCATATCTAGATTTTTATGTGTGACCTGAATCTAGTGAACAGCATTTCTGTCACATGCAAGTTATGCTTAAAAAAGCAACAATATAACGAAATCGCCATTTCTAGATCCACAGTTTGTATAAAATTTAATTACGCATGACAAGTGACACGCACTTCGCACCTAAGACAAACTGCGTGTTTGAAAGGATTGATGAGGCGAGTGGATTTTACGTGCAAGAGACAGAATAATTCGGTTTCACTGCAAGCCACATCCTTACCATACACACAAACCAATTAACAGAACATTCCCCCATTTCACGGGAGTACTGAACTCCCACATCACATATGACACTACTGGACCAACTGAAAATGCTCTCAAAGTTCCGCCAGTCTTTATCATCATTAAAACAAAAACCCTTCCTACAGACCATAACAATATTCTCCTTCCATACACAAATTCTTCAAAATTACTGAAACATGAAAAGCTACGTGGGCATAGTATTAACTTAGAAGAAAATAAACTTACCTGGTATGCCTAACACGTAAGCCAGAAAAAAACTCTACGGGAGACCTGTTCTGCCAACGTCAGCAGCATCGAGAGTCACGAAGCCCAGCGCAAAGAAGCAGGAAGATATCTCAGAACTACAGTGATGCAAAGTTCTTGCAAAAAGTTCAAGACTGATATAAAAAAAAAGAAAAAAAAAAGAGATGGTACGGGGAAAATGAAAATTTCACAATTAATTATCATCTTGGGATTCTACCCGCAACTAGCGAGATGTCGCAGTCTATCTGTCCATCTGTCTATCTGTCTGTCTGTCTATCTATCTAACTATCTATCTATCTATCTATCTATCTATC
Organism: Leptestheria dahalacensis; assembly: GCA_022114935.1. Lineage (NCBI taxonomy): Eukaryota > Metazoa > Arthropoda > Branchiopoda > Diplostraca > Leptestheriidae > Leptestheria > Leptestheria dahalacensis. The sequence goes on along the minus strand of JAIQCU010000198.1, from coordinate 3,741 downwards.
TAGCTATCTATCTATCTATCTATCTATCTATCTATCTATCTATCTATCTATCTATCTATCTATCTATCTATCTATCTATCTATCTATCTATCTATCTATTGAAAGCTACATCTGATATACTTGTACTATTCGTCGTATAAATGTAATTTCGTCAAAAACTAACGAATAAGAGCAATTTTACAGTGTGGTTGGACAGCATGACATATAGTTCGGCAAGCTCTGAACAGCCTATTGGTGCAGTGGTTAGTGAGCACCCAAGTTTCCCCTTCAGTTCAAGACATGTGCATTCAGGAAAAAGATGTCAAAGGTATTTTCATAATTTGGCGAATACGTTACTTTCATAGAATTGCCCCATACCAGTACTTTAGTTCCTCTTTTGACTATATGACAACAAGCGGGACTGTATAATATTGTTAAATGCAATTTTTGATATTCTGCCTGCATTTCTTTTTCCATTTTAGGTTCCATTTACGCGAACAAGAATTTAGTTCTTTTAAGATTGTTAAAGAAAATAGGTTAACCGCGTTTCCTTATTGAATAAATTGATAAAACATAGTACTACACTCGCCGAGGTATAGTCTTGTCTCCATTGCTTTCTTTTTTGCAACATATTATTATTTACGTAGCTCTCATTTAAATCAGTTTTTCTGCTCACAATTTTCAACTATCACCCAGTAGTAAGCTTTTGTCTAACCTGACATTGTCTGCGTTACTTCAGTTTATAGATAATGTTCAGTGAATGATGGTTTTTGTTACTCGGCAGTATTTTGCATGTGCAGTGTTTGCGAATTGCGGTCAAATAAAGATGAACTTTTGTAGCTATTCGTTAGCTGGGAGATTCGCAACGAAAAAGAAGGCGAAAAGTCTAGTCGTTTCATATGAAACACGGGTACGCGGTTGAGAAGACTGCAGTTGAAAAGAGCGCGAAATGTCGAGTCGACCTATATATGACATGCCCGTAGCAGTTGAGTCGATCGTCATTGAAAAGAGCGTCAACAGTTGAGCACAGTATATGTTACACAGTAAGAAATCACTCCCTATCTCCCTATGTTAAAGCCTTGGTCGCGAAATTAGTGACGCCCCATGGCCAAGTGATGAACTACAGGGTGACGTCACAATGGGTTTTAAGATAGCAGCATACGAAGCGTCCTCGCACTGGATAAATTTGGAACTACAGCAGAACAAGGGTTGATGAAGCCGCACTTGAACCGAACTTGACCGAAGTTGCGGTGCTTAATGACGTGATGCATAAGCATAATGACGTGATGCTCCATACGGCTATTTCTCAACAACGAGTCACAAAATGAAAACAGTTTTAAGCAAAACAAATTCGCATTTCTTTGTTCAAATATTCAATGTCCAGTTGTTGCATTTTAATTAGAAGAACAAGAAAATCGAATTCCACAACTGTTCACATGAAGGGCATGGGTAAACCACAAGCGGCAACCCGCGGCCAACAACTCCAATAAGACTAACAAGCTACGTTTAATCAGGGCCGAAACTCGCCTCTCCTGTGCATTGCCGGGCATAGTTTCGTAGTTTGCGGGCCTAAAATTGCACACGGTATCACAAGGGCCCGCCCGCTGACCGGGCGTATTTTTGGCAAATTAAAGAAATTCCCGGCGTTTTCGCGCAAACCAGCTATCTTATAAATATCAGTATTTTAATAAATCACGGTGTGTCATCGCAAGATGTATCAATCATTATTGATTGATATCCGAGGGAGTGGCAACTCAGTTAATCATTCGTACATTTGGGAAAAATATCAAAAAATTGAATCCAAAAAGTTAAACAAAGTTTAAGAAAAATTCGTGCATTCGACAGATCCCGTTGAGAAATTACCGAAATTAAATAAAATTATCATTGGCGTCTTGTAATTATCCATTTTAATCATGAAATATATTTTTAAAAAATCAAAAAAGTCTCGTACGCTTCCATTATGAGTTGCCAACCCCTCGTTCTTTCATTTAGATGAACAAGGAAGTCTGCTGTAACAACTGATTATAGCTCAGACGGCAACGGGCCCGACCGGACGTCTTTCCATGGGCTCCGACGGTCTAGGTGAATTTTGGCCACAGTATAAATTGTCTTAGACAGTAGGTCGGCGCAGGGTATCTCCCCATGTTAAAGCATTATACCGCATAAGTGGCGCCGCCGCCGTCAGACCTCTCGAACTACGTACTGCCTGGCCCCGCCTTTCCTTTAATTTGCACAACGATCGATGTGTTCATTCTTCTGGTTCGGTTACTTCGAGTTTATCCATTAAGAGGTTGAAAATTTGAGTTAAGGCAAATACACTGTGTTGTATATATATAAATATAAACAGTTCTGATTATTTATATCTATCATTTGTTAAATTACTATAATATTTTTTTTATAAAAAAATACTATACGGCATTCTTACTCTTGTTGTTTTGGAGCAATTAATAATTATTAGAACAATTCGTACAATTTCTCTTAAAATCGCAAATTCTAGTAATTCAAGTTTCTAGCGTTCTAGTAATAAGGCTTAAGATAATACAGGAAAATAAAGAAGCATCTAAAACTCTACAACAGCATTTTAGATAAATTAACAAGTAGGAACAAACGTGAAGTTGAAAACTGAATTGGTCTCCGCCTCAAAAACAATGGAGACTGGAAAAAAAATAATTTGAATGTAGGCTCAGCCTATCTGAAGTGCATCTTAGCACGTTTAACACAGTAACGATATTGAATGGGCGGGGCCAGGCAGTACGTAGTTTGGGAGGTCTGACGGCCGGCGGCGCCACTTATGCGGTATAATGCTTTAACATGGGGAGATACCCTGCGCCGACCTACTGTCTAAGACAATTTATACTGTGATTTTGGCTGTTCTCGCTGTCAATTTTCCAACTCTTGTCTCCTCTGCAGGTATAAGGTTATCAGGTGGTGCAAATCCGTTACGATTACCATGCCTTTTTTTCTTATTTTTTCACACGTCTTCCTGGTGTTTTTTTGGGGTCTTTCTTTTTAGTTACCTGTGCTTGAGCGCAGCACGTGCCCGGGCGGGTGACCTTGCCACGTGGCGAGGTGTCCGAGGTGGCGTTGCCTTCATTTGACCTCTTCCCAGAAGGGGGTGCGAAATGGAGGTGTACAAAAATTCTGTAGAGTTCGATTTTGGGGATTTCGCCCCCTGTCCTTCGAAGTACGATATCCTTGATTGGCTCGTGGCTGACCTGCTAATTGCTGACGATGACATTTTTGGTGTCCAGTTTTGTCGAAATTCCAAGGTTCTGGTTAAATTCACCAATTCGGCCAAGTTTGAAAATTTCGCTTCCCGGTATGAAGAAAGTTTCCCTACGTTTTAAGGCAAAGAGGTTCGGTTAATTCGCAGAGGTGGTATGCGTCGTGTTGTCCAAGTTTTGGAAGCTCCAATGGAACTCGACCGTTCTGCGGTTCTCGCCGCCCTGCAACCCTTTGGGACAGTACTGAAACTTCAAGATGACGTCCACCGCTTTCCCGAGCGACCAGGAACAAAATTCCAAGGAAAGTTGAACGGCGAACTGGTGGTGGTGATGGATTTGAAAAAGCATATTCCGCCCTTCCTGTATGTTGCTCATTTCCGAATCTATGTAACCTATGCCCAACAGCCTAAAACGTGCATGAAATGTCACGAAACGGGGCATTTCATAGCAATGTGCCCCAAGCGCAATGAGGGATCCCGCTCTCGCAGGTGGGAAACTCCTCCGCTTGTGCCGACCGTTCATCCAACGACAGACCCGA
>JAIQCU010000197.1:0-78113 GCA_022114935.1 Leptestheria dahalacensis | reverse complement strand
TTAGACACGCGCAGTTGCCATGGTAACCAGTAACTCTGACAGCATTGCCATATAACATGTATCAACATTATAGAGCTGATAATTCCGCTTTTACCTAAGATTCTCTTGCAAGAGCACTCACAAGCTCAGCTAGAAAGTCAACATACTGAACAATATTATGAAAGTCGAATATAAGTACATTCATATTTCATTAGAAACTGAGAAAAGTTGAGTATAACATTTGATGTGCCCTGTTTTTCTCTCCATTTTCTGCCGCGCTTCTTTTGTCTGCGGCCGCTGGAGCCAGCGAGACCTTCTTGACTTCTTCGACGATGACATTTTGCACCGGAAGTCTCAGTTTCTTACGACCCCGAAAAGCCGGTGGAAAAACGCTGTCGATCTTTGAACTCTTCCATAGAGTGCGGCGCTGATCGCTTTTCTATCTCAACTTGCACCAACCAACCCAAAGTACTTTGTTATACGATGAGTAAATTCATAGTATAGTCAACTTTAACGATCACTGTGTTTGAATGACTCGAGTGGTGATGAACGGTTATTGTGTTTGACAGGATTGAACTGGATGGATGTTCTCTGCAGAGGCGAGAGTATGTTACGCGGTAGAGCACACAACAGTTAAGGAATCCGAGGGGTTCTCCTTCTTTTGTAATGCGATCCATGTGAGAAAAGCCGAGGGATTATAAAGTGGTGTCGAAAACGAAATAGAGCACAGCGACCCTTGAACCCCTCCGTACGCGTCATTATGTATCAGCACCGGCAGAGTTTTCAACTATCCGTTTTGTATAAAGTTTATTTTCATCTAATAACTTTAAATTTATTGTAATTTTTTTCTATTTCATTTATAATAGTTTTCAGTACTGATTTCTTGTTTTAAATGTTTGAGTTTTTTCTGGGTGTGTTATTGTTTTTGAGAATTGAGATTTACCGAATTCTTTTTCTGGTTTGTTGCAAAGTTGCAAACCTCTCCGGTGGCGCCTGTAAAGTTGCCATACGAAGCCGCGCAAACTGACCTCAAAGGAGGTCATGAAATGTTGTGTCTACGGTTTCGTTCCACTGCTGTGCTATTCTCTTTTTTTTTCCCCTGAAGAAAAATGTTTGTTTCAAGTAATGGCTTTTTTTATACAAAGATATTGTTGAAAGAATGACTGATTTGAGCAGTTTGTTTTAATTAAATGAAGTTTTCCCACCGGAAATGAATCAACTGTTGTTGCTTTTTTTTGGTTCCCAAGTTGTTGCTAAAAATAGCGCCTGTTAGTTTCGCTTTTGCCATGGAAACTAACTTCCGAGTGCTGCAACTGAAGTTTCTATCTATCTATGTATCTATCTGTCTGTCTGTCTATCTATCTATCTATTTATCTATGTATCTATCTGTCTGTCTATCTATCTGCCTATTTATCTACCTGTCTATCTATCTGTCTATCCATTTGTCTATCTATCTATCTATCTATCTATATGTCTGTCTGTCTATTTATCTATCTGTCTATCTATCTATCTATCTATCTAATATATCTATCTAATCTATCTATCTATCTATCTATCTATCTATCTATATGTCTGTCTGTCTATTTATCTATCTGTCTATCTATCTATGTATCTATGTATCTATCTATCTATCTATCTATTCATTCATCCATCTAGTCTATCTATCTATCTTTTTTTCTGTCTATTTGTCTATCTATTTGTCTATCCGTCTATCTATGTAACTATTTTATCTAACCTAACCTAACAGTAGCCACAGATTGCAGTTAAGTTTATAGTAACTATAATTACCTGATCGTATCTCCAACATAGAAGTAACATTCAACATGTTATATTTTCAAACTCGTAAAGAGTTATATACAACACAGGATAATGCTGAGATTCTTACGTCAAAACCGCGTCGATTTGATGAAACGACATTAATGAACTGACAATATTTTGATTTATTTGATTAACAGAGTCAGTAGTAATATTAAACAATGTTAACTACGTTGGCAAACCAATTCGAGCTGATCATCGACTGCGTGTAAATGTCAGTTGCATCTTCTCTGCACGTCGACTTTGCAGTACAACAAATGTCAACCAATTAAACCAACTGGGTACTTTTCTTAAAAGGCAATTACGTCTGTGTCGTAGTCGACATTGTACAACGGTAAGTAGTCAATATCACAATGGCGATCAAGATAACTAGTAACGTATTTACTTATAGATCGTATGAGTGGTTAAATCTAGCTACAAGCGTTTCTCTACGTAAACATTCTAGGTCGTCGGAATAAACAACTCCCGAATTGGCGATTACAATGTTTTCAGACGCGAAAGTGTACAGCACAGCAGCGCCACCTAGTGGCAGTACTCCAGGAGCTGCCTCCCCCCCTTAAGCCAGAAGTGGGCCGCTTCCGGCAGCAGCCTAATCATCAATTCTAACCATTATGATTACTATTATTATTATTATTGCAGCCGTAAATCAAAAAGAGGTCTAAACGCATTACCAAATACCACACGTGTCATTTTCTGTCCACACGTCGCTCGTGGCTACAAGTTGCTATGCCAACACACCGCGTGGCTCTAGAGGTGAAAACGGTAGTTTCAAACTATCCCGAGCTACCGTTTACACCATACCCACAGAAAAAAGGATCTCAAGGCAAAAAGGGAGGAAAAAAGACACGCGTTGGGAGGAGTGCGTGTGCGGTATTGATAATAGATGGAACGGGGTAAACATCAATGAAAACGAGCTATTTTTATGTGAAACCGTCTGCTGGGGCGTCTAGACGGCGCCCGCAGGCAGTATGTTGCGGTTTTTATTATATGCCTCTTTATGTTCCTCCAAGCCTTTATCTTATGTTTCTCAGTTTTTCCCTATTCTCGCATTTCCTGCGTTTCGTGCCTCCACACCGATATCACATTAGCCAAAAGCGTTAACGCCTCGGGCATTTCGTTTTTCAAAAACTGCCCCTCGGGGCTTGGACGTTCATTCCAAAATGACGTCACTCGACAGTGAATAACTGAATTAAACTATCTGTAGTTCACATTTGAGACGAAACTTCTGCCTTGTTGTATTTTCTAAAGAAAGTACTCATATTTTGAAATCGGTAAATATTTAATTAAAAACGAACTGGCAACGCTGTATCTTTTTTTTCTGTAAATCTGCGCTTTTTCTGATGAAATTAAATTATCTGTATCTACATTTATTGTAACATACTTTCCCTTTCGTATTTGTTTTGTAATTATGTTTTTAATTCTTCTTATTTTGAAAGCGCGGAATTTTATAACACGAATTGGCAACGCTGCGCCTGTTGAAGAAAACAAACTGGCGCTTCTGTTTATTTATCTTGCTGCTTTCCTGTTATTCAGTTGATTCTTCAACAGGGTTGTTCGATATGACAATATCTCAATATCGATACTTAATCGATACATAGGAATTTTACATATTGGCATCAGATTTCGTTATCGATATGATATCTATACAACATATCGTGGCCAAAAAACATGGATACATCGAAAATTCGATATTAGTGTCGATATATTGGTCGAAAAAAACTAATATTGATATTAACGACACCACATATCAATAACGATTCGTGCTATCGATAATCGAAAATCCTGTCGATATTCAACATCGTTTTCGATTCAATACCGATACGATCGAAATTTCGATATCGGTATCGATATATCAGACATCCCTATTGTACAATTGTTGCTATTCGGAATACTTAATTGTGAATTGGAATCAAACTTAAGTCGGACTGTAATTCGACCGACGTGGCAACACAGCGCCTGCGGGGCCTGTTGCACGGCGCGCTGAGACAAAACGCCCGCTGTTTCGCTATTTTTTCGCTGGGTCGGAGAAAATGCCTGGCATTCCAACCACGTTAATCGCACGCCTTGTTTGTCTCGCCCTTCATCCTTAATCGAGGCGCTTGCAACTTTCTACCAAGCTCAAATGATCATCCCATTCACTCGTAATAAACTGCGATACACAAATCTTCAAATAAAATGAATATATCCAACCTTATGATACAGCTGCTTTCGAATTCACCTTACAGATTAATTTAAAAGCATTAATTAAGGTTTAGAAATAACAGAATCATATAATTACAGTTCAAATGGATAATGAAGACAATCTATTGAAGAGCTATGGTTCTTAACTCACTTCAACTATCTACGTAATAGCATTTAACTAAAGTATGCACAGTTTTATATTAAAAAAAAACTATTACATACCAGAATCTTAATTGCAGTTCAAATGGACAATGAAGAATGCGAATTGAGAAAAAAGTATATCTCGGTTGTAGCGCTGAAGAATGTCAACGGGTTACCCACCGGAATTGAAGGTATGTTATAATGGCGGTCATAACCGTGAAATTTCCACTAAAGAATTTCATTGATAAAGTTATCAATTGATTGAAAAGCGATGGTCGATACTATGCAACGTGTCTATATGTTAATACTGAATACGTGATGTAATAATTAGTTATGGTTGTTCGGGAAAAATAATGATGATTAAGTTAATTAATAATTATTCATGCACAGTAGCGACTTTGACGGTTCAAAAAATTAATATATTGACGTGCAACTGGTAAAATATTAATGACATTGTAATAGCTTATTACGTAACATACATCAGATGGAAAGAGCGATCCTTAAATTTGTGTTAATTATGTCTACGGTATATTCAAGTATATATGTCGTCTTCAATAATATAGTTCATTTTATTTTATCACCCTCTTAAAACACTATCTATCTATCTACCTATCTATCTATCTATCTATCTATCTATCTATCTATCTATCTATCTATACCGACTATCTTTCTGCCTACTGTTTATCTATCTATCTATCTATCTATCTATATTGTCTATCTATCTGTCTACTATTTATCTATCTACCTATCTATCTATCTATGTATCTATCTATCTGTCTATCCAACTGTAATTGCAACTACTTGCTGAAGGAATGTGTGTAAAGCTCGTGCTTATGTTTAGCCAGAAAACACATATTAAGAAAAAACAAATAAAAACTGGAATATAAAATAGGCTTTTATTTAACTATTAACTATTCTCTTACATTCTATTCATTATTAATTACTCTTTCACACTCTTCATTTTATATTCAATATATTATCGATCCCATTATTTTATTTCTAATATTATTTTCCCCTATAATGTTAAATTTACCATCTACTATTACATGCATATTAACCAATGTCTAGGTCATATTCCAGCATGTCCTCTCTATAGAGCACGGTACACTATAATGGCGTACTATTTGCTGAAGGAATGCGTGTCAAGCTCGTGCTAGAGTTTAAGCAGAAGATAGGAAATAAATTTTTAAAAAAAGCTGGAGAGAGAATATAAAATGGGAAAGAGCGAAGGCAAAGTGGCGCTGGTCTGGCCAGTGGCCAGTGACCCCGATGCTATGCGGCGAGAAGTAGCGGCCAAAAAGCTGCCTGGGAATCGTGGCCAATTTACACTGAGCCCTGCAGTGTGTTTTCTTCTGCATGCAGCCGCCATATCGGACGCTTTTGTTTTACAACCTGTTGCATTCTTTCTCTCCTTCTTGTCTTGTGGCGAGCTTTCTCTCAGTGCCTACCGTCTTGTGTGTTGACGAGTCTTGTCTATGCCCAGGGGTTCGCAAGTCCGCACAAACTCTGTTGTGCGAAATCTTCTAAGACGTTCTCGACATCTTCCAGATTCTCAGCGATTTTGGTAAATTTGGGGATTTTCAGGGATTTGTGGAGGATGTTATTTCCCCTAGGTTTTTATTGTCTAGAATTTGTCTATTAGGAGTTATGAATGAGATGAATTAGAATTGGTCGAGATATGTATGATGATGAGGATGGGATTTTGGGCTGAAGTGATCGAGGATTTTGCAGATTTGCAAACCCTTCGGTTTGTGCCTTTCTTTTCGCATTCTCCTTCGCTCTTATTCCCTTTCTCTCTCTTTCTGTAACTCTCCCGTTGGAATGCAGACGACCTATACGGTTTGGAGTCAGTCTCTAAGGTGTTCAACCCTTTACTCAGCCAAGCAAGATTTGTAGATTCTTAACATTATAATTTATTAGTTAATATTATTAATTACTAGTTAACATTGGTAATAATCGATTATAAAAGTCTGGAATTGTTGGACAGATCGATTCTCAACTGGAAAACTGTAACGCGGGGTGATTCTAAACTGCATGACGTGTAAGGAATTGAAACCTGCAGTGTTTATTAGATCGTATAGTTAATAAGCATTACTGATCAGGTGTGGAAATGATTACAATGCGGAATCAAGGTAAGAGTGTGTGAGTTAACTGTAATTCTGTGTTGTAGAGTCTTGGGAGTTTATGCCATTAGCTCATTAAATTTTATGCATGCTACATTATATGAATTAACTTTTCCATGTCTTACCAGTTGAAAGGGTAAAGAAACAGAGATTACCGTGTGATTTGCAGGAAGTACTTTGCGTTTTCGTATAGTTAATTCGGTCGGCACTCGTATTCTCATGCTCTGATTGCAGTTATCAGAATATTGTAGTGATATATAGTTAGCACGCAGTAGGCAGTAGTAGAAAATTAGCGAAAATTGATGTAATATTAAGTTTGAATTTAATAGTAAATGGGCAGATTTGACGGAGCAGGAAGGGTGAAAATCCTGTGCTAGAGGATGTGCGTATACATCAAGATCTGAATGGTAGGGAATGATGGATCTTTCCAGTTTTAGACTTTTATTCTGACAAAATTTACAGCCCGATTTCAACAAAACTCTAAGAGTGTGTAAAACACTATCAGATCTATACCCAGTATTTTTTTGGCTGTTATATCTCTGAAAACCTGGATGCCACAGGCGATCAACTTTCCCCTGGTAGGAAATGATGGATCTTTCTAACTGTAGAATTTTATTTTAGCAAAACTAACAATCCGATTGTACTTGAAACTTTACAAGTATATTAAGTGCAACTAGTTCTACATTCAGTATTTTTTGAGCTGTTATATCTTCGTAAACGTGGGTGCCATAAGCGATCAACTTTCCCCCAGCAAGAACCCTTTTCTATTGCTCTATCGACTGTTACATAACGCGAGGTTCCTCCCAGTCAATGCGAGATCCCATAAGAAGGAAACGCCCTCTTATCCGTCCCAGTTGTGTTTCCCCTCTTGTCGAGCTTCTTTTTCCTGTCGGAGCAAAGTCTCAAACTTCTCGTCAAATATGCCTCTTCCTGTTTGTGTGTGATCCCCCCCCTTGCAGCTTAGAGCGGAAACGTGCACGTGCAGAACGACATCTTTTGATTGTTTATCTCGACGATACATACTCCGACTGCGAGCATCCTATAATACGTGAGGTTATGCAACTACCGAATCATGTAAGTACATTCTAAGCTTCATGCTTGAAGCTACAGTTAAGAAAGATGAAGGTTTCGTACAGCTCTTGTGTTTAGGTCATTAAACTAAAGAGCGTTGCAGTAATACGTGTATACAGATGACATAACAGTTATGTACAAGTAAGGCTAATTATCTATTTGATATTATAGTATACATACAGTTACACGAAGGAACAGTTTCGCCACATAATAGAACGGGAGTTTCGTATGGAATACAAGAATTAGGATAGTTAGAGTAGAATATAGATAGTTGGAATAAGTTAGAATATGAGTTAAAGTGTTTAAGTTGTATGGTATATGTATACCGTGCATAGGTTATAGTCTCCCTTATTAGTTGCACATAACTGTCGCTAGGCAAAAGTGGCGCTACTACTTGTTCTATCCACTGATCAGCAAAATCTGCTAATCACAAAACTTACTTATTTAATTAATAATTAAACATCAATTCAATCTAATCATAACAGTAAATTAATAACAACAAAATAAAAAAACTTTATTAAAATAAAATTGAAACTTGGTGGTGAAATTTGGCAACTCACAAGCGCGGAAAGGTTCTGTATCCGCACAACTCAACCCTCGTTTCTACTTTTAATGTGCTAAATGAATAAAGTATGGGGTTTGATCCATTTGACCGTGTTGCATTTATAACCTTGTTAACGGCTGGGAAGGGGTTGCGGTATGGTGAAATTAATTATAATTACATTAGGGTTTAAAAAAATGCCAGGTGGTTGCAATGCAGGAAGAGACACATAGGAGGGGAGAATTTCACGCATAGTTTACTTTTCCACCCTGTTGTTTTGGTTTCCACTGATAGCTTTAGTAATAACACATGTCGGCCACGTGCCACTTGGATTATTTTCACCCCTGAAAACATATGTGTAAATGTATGCGGCGCCCTCTCCTCCTATTGTTTATCTGTTTGCCCCAACTGAGACGCAGAAAAAGAGACGAGACAATGGCAGGTGTATCTGCTCCCCAAACTCGTGTGTACATCACGCAGTATGTAACTTTACGTGCTATATCCACACTCATAGTATAGATGATGAACCTAACATTAACTTTTATACAATCTGCATGGTTATAAGAGCCACAGTATGCCATACATATTACAATAATCGATATGAAACCATCGTATCCCTGCTAACCTTTTTATACTTAATTTAGGTTCGGAATGTTACGAAACGAGTGTTACAAGTATTTTATATGGTGGTTTTCCTTGTTCCTGTCTTTGCCCCAGGACTATCAGTGCACTGATTCTCGATAAATCCCACCGCTCGTTTAAATTTACAATAAATCTCGAAACAATTATATATAAAGTAGAAAGGAATAGGAAGATAAGAAGAGAGAGAGAAAGAGAAGGAGAAAAATACAGTAAAATGTTGTCGCAGTGGCTAGTGTTCAAGGTTATTAAATAGCCTTGGCTCTTTGGACTGCAGTGACGTCATCCGGCCATTGGAACGACGACAAAATGGCGGCGATTCCTTCTCGTCATGGCAGGCTTATTGGCGCAATCCGCGTCTCCAAGGGCCCGTTTCTCCCGTTCCAGGTAAAATAACTTTAACTTTTTTGCGCTCAAAATGTTGCTCATTATCTGCCCAATCGCCTCGTGTGCGAATTGTCCGTAAATTTCCACTGACTGCTGGCGTTGGTGAAGGAATTTGTCAAAACTGGCGCACTCTACTGCGCAGCATCCCCACAGGAAATGTTATAGTCTCTCTATAGCCAAGGTTACTTTTGCCTGGACTAGAAGTCTAGTTTTCTACCTATTTTTAGATTCACAAGGGTTCGATCGGCGAAGAGTGGCTGTATAGACCAAATTGGGCAATATCAGCGGTTTCGGCTAAAGCGGAGAAAAAAGATCCGATTCTTATATGTCGCTTATCGTTTAAAGTTACCCAGTTAAATATTAAGATGATTACTGTAATTGTGATTTCCATTTTCAAACTAAAATTCCAATAACCTACAAATAAGATATTCATAAATTATAATATTATAATAGTTAGATAATCGTCTGAATTCTAGTTTCTCTGCAATTGCAAACTGCGACAATGTATACTCCAATACAGTTTCACCTTTAAACTTTTGGGAGATTTATAAATAGAAGGCGCGTGTGTGACGTCACAGGGCCACTCGACTATCCGCCATTTTAGGCTCGATAAAAGCAAGCGAAATCCTAGACGCACAACAATGGCCGGCCACCACGTAAACTATCAAAGACAGCAAGGAAAAATAGAGGAAATAAATTAAAGGGAAATAGAACTGTGTCTCGAGCACTAATCTCGGTCGCTTCTTTTGCCTGCTGAACAGTTTATCCCTGGGTGATGTATTATTCTCAACATTTAGTGTTGCCTTTTACGGCCATAGGCTCGTGAATTCTCCGCTTTTTCCCACCCTATTAACATAAATCGATTTCACGGTTAATTAATTCCCTTTTGATCCCGTATATGTGGACCGATACCGCGCCTTGATTTTACAAACGTTAAATCTTATTTCATATATATATATATATGTCACTGAAATCTTAATTGTTGTAAATGATGTGTTAACTTTGCGCAGTTTATGAATTGCGAAATATCCCAGATTTCTCAACAAATTCTGTTAATAAGCAACACGTTTTGCCTTCTTGGAATCGGAAAATGAGAAGATTTGCAGCAAACGTTTTCGTGGTTTTTATTGTTTGTTCTTTCTCTTTAGTTCTTTATGAGTTTTAGCTTTCACAACCCCGTTTGTCAAGAGAGGCTCGAAGACATTCCAGAAGCTTAAATAAATACTTAATTTTCAAACATTCGTTATCTCTATCAATGTAGTATCACCTATACAATATCCATCTGTCCATCATCTACCCGTCCATATGTCTATATCTGTCTATACGTTCTACATCTATCTATCTATCTATCTATCTATCTATCTATCTATCTATCTATCTAAATAAGGTAAGGGTATAGATGCGGATAGGCAAATCTATTCAATCCTTATAGAGTAAATATAAGATGATTTTCCCACCTGTCCACATCATCTATCCATCTGTCTACCTATGTCCATCTATCTGCCTATGCTATCTATCTATCTATCTATCTATCTCTATCGATACCCAATAAGGTAAGGATACAGACGCATAATTATATAAATTATCAAAAGAGTATTAAGTTTCCGAGAACATCGATATATCCGAGTCGCCTGACAAATGGGTATATATTGAAACACACACAGGGAACCCATCGCTCGATTCTTTCATGTAGATTAGGAAAAAGTAGAACGTAACCGCAATCACGACAGTTGCAATAACAAGTGCCAGAATACTGTTTGAATGTCGCAAACCTATTTAGCGTATATAGGTGCGTAGGTTTTACGGCACGCCAACAATTCCGAGGACCGTTTCCTAATCCACTTGTTCTTCCACGGTGTGACCTTAAAAGGTATTAGCCCCCCTCCTTTTGCTCAACTTTCCTGATTCATAACTGGCAAGGTCGGATTCCATCCGTGTGCTAAGCAGCTCTCTTCCACTTGCCTCCCTTGAACTTATTCGCCCACATTTTCGACGGCTCTGCAGATTCTCCACATACCTTCTCATGCTGCAATGCTAGAACAACAACGGCCGCCAGGAGAACTTGGCATTTAACAAATGCCTATTACAGACAAACAAGTTTAGGGTTTCGACGAGGAAAAGCTCGACACAAACTACCGATTAAGGAGCGTAATTCTTGAACGGGAAAAGATAAGTGGCTAGTTTTAACAGCCTTAAGGACAAATGCACTCAAATTCGAGGGATTTGTTTCAGAAAACAGCTGAATGCCATTAAAAGTTTCTGGTATACTGTGTAGATTCAGATTGAAGTGTACCGTGTCAGTAGAAGTATCTTAAACTGCTGGCTTGAGTGCTGTTTTGAAAATTCTCTGACCAAATGTGTAGAGCCTAGGGCTGTGAGATGAGGGCCACATATTCAGTGCGGCAACGTAACGGCACGCGGCTCTTCCTGCATCGGTATGTGGGTCAATTCCCCAAGTCTCCTTCATTCCTTGCCTCTCTCTCTCTCTCTCTCTCCCTTCTTCAACTATGTGCACTGCCTTTCAGCCTCTTTTGCAAGATACAACTTTGCAATACACAAAACAGCGTAACTTTTAAATCATTCAGCATCATATAGTCTAGAGCAAAAAAGAAGGGTTCCCAATGGTAAGGCAATTGCTTTAGAATTTTATTTTAGCACAACTAATAGCCCGATATAGATGAAACTTTGCTAACATACAGTGAACTCCTAGTTTTCCACTCAGTATTTTTTTGGATGTTTTATCTTTGAAAACGTAGGTGCTACAAGCGATCAACCTTTGCCCCTGGGAAGGATTTCCGGATCCTTTTCAAACTTTAGAATTTTATTTTGGCTAAAGTTACAAACCGATTTAAACGAAACTTTACTGATGTGTAAAGTACTCACCGTTCTACTTTCGGTATTTTTTTGGCTGCTATATCTTTGAAAACATGGGCGCTACAAGCGATCAACTTTTCTCCACCAAGAACCCTTCTCTAGACTGTACCTGAAAAGTGCCGCATCTGGTTAACAATGAGAAACATGCAAAAGATGCCAACGTACTCTTGCAGAACAACTTACGAAAAGTATTTCTATATATATAGAAACCGTCGTCGTTCGCCCTCGATTTTGGGCTTTAATAGAAAACCGCACATTTCCGGCCTTGCGAATTAGATTGTGCACAAGTAGCAGAGGGGAAGGCGAATGAATGAAGTTGTTACGAATGCAGAACTCCGTTACCGGAGGGAAAAAAAAGGTTATCTCGCCAAGAGAATAGATGGAAATTGAACGAATGGCGACTGACTGCATCTTTGAAGGCGTTATACAAAAGGATGTTTTTAGGAGAATGATTTTAAACTTAAAATCAGAAATATAATAGAATTCGTAGCACTTAACAAGTCGGGCACGTTTTCTCTCGCAGGAATCCGTGAATTAGAGTGGGGAAAGCGGCGACCAATGGCAAGCGAGGCCCGTTGCTGACGTCACCAGGCGCTGGCGCATGCGCAGTAAACAACCTGAACGGCACGCACGGCTCTCCAACGGCCATTCGTAGCCAAACCTGCGCAACTGACGAGTCTCCCCCTGCGCAAAACGCGCCTAGAACAGCACCTACCACCTGAAAACGGGCCCCCCCTCTTTTTGACACTGAAAAACGCTGATGGATACCATAAACCCTACGTTTCTGGTTATTTCACCCGGCACAAGGATCCTCAACGCGGCGCTGCGCACATCCACCGCCGTGTGCTGCATCTACTTCCCTTGCCCATCGAACCAGAACCTAGGGATTTCGTAAGTTTCCTTGCCATCATCTCATCTCTGTTATAACTGTAAAAGATTCAACATTCCTCTGGTGATTGACTGTATTCATTTTCATCCAAATTCGAAAGAATCTGTTAAGAAAAACGGCTCTTTTCCCTGTAGGAGTTGTTTTTCCGAGGTTGTTGCCAAGGGTAGAGTAACCACACCGGAAGCGACGTCACACAAACAGGCCTTTCAATGAACTGCCGAGAAGGAGAGAGAGATAGAGAGGCCCTTTGGGAGTGCTAGCTGGAAAACTTGGATATTTGACGGTGAAACCCCCTTTTTTAAAAATAATATATAGAAAGTTATGTAGACTTGTACTAAAATTGGGGGAAAGAAACGTGTGCCCCTTGTTTTCTCCAGATTCTAGTGCCTGGAGGCTATGAACGAAGCCCCATAGATCTTATTATCGATGTCTATCTCTAAAGCAATTTCACTTGAGGCTACACCTACTGACTCGCTATCTGAAGAACCTCTTAGCTAGAATACCTGCGCTGGATAAGAATAATTGTAAAATTTGACGTTAAGTTTAGATATCACAAGCTAAAATGACTGGAGAAATTGTTGTTAAAAGGTTCGAGTACATTTCAAAGTGTTGTAGCCAAAACACGGTTACCGTCTTATTTGTACGGCGGGGCAGACGAATTATTGTTACTCGAAACGGTGCTCACGTTTCTCTTGGGCCTTTATAGTTGTGCCAATTGTAATTTTAACTCCACGGCGCGACGTCTGGACGCTGACGGTATTTTGGGAGCGTTGAGTCAGGCATCGGCGCGGACTTGCTTCATCTCGGGTTGAACTTGCGAGCGAACCGAAACAAACAAGACTATACAAAGAAGAATACGGGAATAAAACCAGCAACATTTCGTAGTGACTTTGATTTCGCGATCTGTTTTTTTGTATTTCATGTTTTCATGTTAATTCAAATTATAAAGTAGCAACAGAGAAAGGAACGTTCTGCTCATGTGAAGAGAGACGGTCTAGCGGGTTATTGACGAGGGGTTAACGGGAAAAAAATTTCTCTCCTGTCTCTTGTTCGAACGAGGGGTTTTAGGGAGGGAGGGGGAAAGGGAAAAAGGGGATTGGCAGTCCGTGGGAACTGCGTGAGCAGCGGTTTTCAATCCATCGCTCGCTGTGGGATAGGCCAATAACTTAGTTTCCCATGTCTGCTGGCATTTTTCAATTTTTTCCCTCCTCTCCTCTCCTTTCCTCCTCCTCCTCTTCCAATTCTTCCTTCTTTATCTGGATATTCTCTCCTTTCCCTCCTTTCGTTCGTTTGTTTGCCGTTTTCGGCGGTTGCCATTCATGGTGGCGACCCCGGCGTAGGGTAAAATCCCTCTCTAGCGGCGTGTTTACTACTCGTCGGGCGGATCGGGCTTGCGCACTCTTTTCAAGCTGGTCGTATTGTATCTCTAATGCAGAAAATGAAAGAATGGAGATTTTCCGTCGTCAAAGGTTGATTATTTGGGTTTATGAAGGCCCCCGTGTGGAAGAAGTCACGTGACTTGACGTCATCACGCATATAAGCCGTATATTATATGACCAAGTGAAATGTGAACACTGGAAAAACTGCTGCATACCAGCGCTTGTTACGCAGCCTCTTTTCGCCTCTTCTCTCTCTCTCTCTCTCTCCTCTTTCGCTTCCACGAGGAAAGTGGGTTGTGCCAGGGAGGGCCACCCAGATGGGAGTTGGGCTGTTTGTTTGGGGCGGTAAACGAGGCGGAGTCTGTTGTATATATGAACCGGAACGGGACCGAAACTGTTGGAAAAAGTTGATTTGTGTGTGAAGAGCGCAGTTTATTCGAAAGGACGGGGCAAATAAAAAGCCCCAAGTGCGCTCGGTTAGATTTCCACAGACGTGGGGCGTCCGGCGGAAGGTCAGATGGAGTTTTCAGGGCTTTTTGTGAACCTGTGTGTCTCCGCGGCTGCTGAATTACCTTGGCTGGAAAAGGGAGGCGATGCAGTTAACATTCCACCGGAGGACGGACGAAGACCTTTAAAGGACAACGCACTATCAAGATGGCGGCTGGTATTTCTCGTCCCTTTTTCCCTCTCTCTCTCAGCATTTATTTTCCTTGTGGAGCTGAAATACCCTGAGGGGTCTAAGACGGGCTATGGCAAATCCAAAAATGGGATGGAAAATTTAAAAAAATGGGATTTATTCTGTTTTCCATAATAGGAAGTATAGCCCGTGTGTGTGTGTGTGTGTGCGTGTGTATGTGTGTGCAGCTGGATTGTATGTAGGTCGTCCTCTCCTTTTTTATTATAAAAAGGCTGTTCATTCCTACAGTGCATTGATAAGAGACTAAGGTGCACTTGTGTATGTCTCGGGTACTGTGAAAGCAAAAGTTGAATGCCTTTTATCTGCAGTCTGGCAAGGCGGCGGGGGTTTGGTTTTATTGTCAGCAAGGTTATCGGTAATCAGTTGTTGTGTAATCACTTTGGCAGTAGAATTTAGCCTTGGGCTTTCGGTCTTGTAGCTTTGTAAACTGTGTGTGTGTGTGTGTGATGTATAGTAGCCGAAGCTATAGGAATACGTTACTAGTGGCCTTTTGGGGCCGGCCAAGGACAGACAAGAGTCCCGGGCTGTTTTCCCACGTTCCTTGGGTGGCCAGGACAATGGCCTTCGTCTTGGGGACTGCCACTTTTGCCTTGGCTCTTTTCTGTCCGTACCGTGCTATCTCAGCCTTGAACCCCCTCCCCGACTATCGTCAGAAAACACGTCGTTGTTGATTTGAAACGGAAACATACGCATTGCTCATTCTTTAGCTGCTGACCAAGTGTGTCTGTGTGTCTGCTGAGGCGCTTAGATAGTAAATATCAAGACAGGTAGATACACAGGGAATGTATGAATTTGCCAAGATAGATAGAATAGTTGTCCAGAGATAATCTATTCTCGAAGCTGAGTTGAGAGACTTTTCAGAGTTGTGGAAACACGGTTGCAACGAAAACAAGCCGCAGGTGGTTTAGGTACCAGGGGCCCAGAGGAATGCGGAAGGGAGCGCTGCTGCTGCTGCTGCTCCTCCTGCTGCCGGTTTTGCTACTTGTGGCCGTGCCGAAATTGCTGCGCTCGCTTCGTTTACGTGGTGAACAGGTTTTGTCGACTCTATGTAAGTGTGTGTGTGTATGTGCTTTAGGTGGCATTGTTCTGGTATTTAGGGCATAACCTACTGGAATGTGTCCTCAATAAACTTTATGAAGATACCCTCCCACTTTTGCCCCACCTGCCTTGTTAGCATGTCAAAGCCGCAGCTTTTCTTCAGTCTCGCCTTCAGAGGTGTCGTCAGCTGATCGAGCCGCAAACCTCTTGCTGCTCCAACCGGTGGCCTGATTTACGAGACTGGTTTTCTCAATGGTCTGACAGATGCCCGTTCAATCTGAGATCATTGTGAAAGCTGATTTTGTAAACGGCAGCGACGTGGGATCAACGGTTATTATTGTGACTGTACCTCTCGTTGACGCGCCAATACATGGTTCGCCATCAGACTGTGTGTAATGTAATTTTTTTTTATTTTTCTTGTTAAATTTGCCCGCAAAGAAATGACAATCACGCTAACGCAGCTTCACATAGAGAATGAAGGAATCTTCGAAGCAGCTGCGGTCTGAAGTGGAGCCGGGCGACTCTCCTCATCGTCGATGACACCGGAAGCCTTCTTGACATACTGCGGGTTAACGCAGATCTCCTCCTCCATGCGCTGTACTTGAATGTCCAATTCCATGCATAAATTGATCTAGAAAACGTGGGTTTACGATTAGCACACGTGACTTGATCTTGACGTGGTCAGCGAGTTACCTCTCGTTCTAGACGATGTAGTGTGGCAGGGGTATCGAACTTGTCTGGACTGTCGTGGAAAGATACCATGCCATCTTTCTGACTAATGCTGGCGTAGATTTCCCCGTCATCGATCTGAAATTGTAAAAACGTGATTTATAAGTACAATATTCACTGAAGAGACATTGCTCTTTGAAATAAATAAATAACACGTATATAAACTGATTATACAATATACAACTAATAGCATTTATACATGAATGACTGACAAAATACAACTTTTTTGAAATGTATAATTAACATATATGTACACTACAAATAGAATTATGTACAAAATGTTATAAGGAATATATAAACCATAATACATGTGTTAAGATTCATATACCTACAACCTACAAGTAAAGATAAATTAATCGAGAGGAACTGGGAAATATTACAGCTATAAGTTACGTATACGTGAATCGTTTCATACAAGTTAATGCAATGAATTCATCAAGATAAAGTAGATACCATTTTGAGAACCAACTTCTCGGCTTCATCGACACTCGGGAGCTGGATTCGCACAGCCATGTCGCTCAGGGATAGCGTGAGGAACGTTTGGGTCAAGCGCTGAATGATTTTCTTGTACAGACTCCTCTGCACTTGCTTGGCCAACCCGTAATTGTTGTCTCGCTGGAGAAGCTCGTTGTGCTTGGTCAGGACCACTTCTAAGGAACTCGGTTTGTTGGTAGCAAAGACGTTGGCTATCTCCTGGTACGGTTGGCAGATCGGCTTCAGAAAGCTTTTCACCACCTGCGAGGTGTACTTGGGTAGCGGGGGAACCTGCGTTAAAATTAAACGTGTTCATAGAACGGGTCCCTCTTCACAGTTTTCACAGTACAAACCTTTCCGTGTAGGATGAGGGAGATAAGTATGTACTTCTTGTACGACTCGAGCATGATGTGAGAGATTGCGGACGACGGCGTGGTTAAAGCAACTTCAAAGAAATAGAGAGACCGCTCGTAGTTCTTCAGCGAAGCATAGATGAGGCCCCCGTAATAGTAGTATAAGAGGAAATGCTTGGCATCGAACCGGTTGTTCTAATGTTCAGACAGTATTGATTTACGAGTGCATCTCTTAATGTAACGGTAACTACCTCCTGGTTAATGTCGTTAATGTCAACATCCAGAAACTCTAGCGCCGGTTTGGCACACTTGGCCATAAGACAGAGTTGCAGCAGGTCAGAATGGACTGATGTTAGTTGCGTCTCGGTCAGCCGGATCTTGCGAACAGCTTTGACGAGACCGTTGATGCCGCGAAGGGGACATTGATGGTTGATGATACTCTGCGTGAACGAGTGGCACAACTCCGCAACTAGACGAGAAAATAAATTATGTCCATTGAAAGATAACGGCCGTTAATGAAGATACTTACACGAGTCTGGTGCGCAACGAATCTGTTCCCCGTTGCATGTGTTGATGAACTGGTTGAACTGCAACAAGAGTGATTCAAACTCTGGTACGGCGACTCCCTGGAGTTGAACACCACTCTGATTCAGAATAGCGAACTTGACGCAGAGGATGGCCAAAACACCAAGACTGTGAACTTGAGGGTCGAACGTACTCAAGACGTTGTCTAGATGGGCAGAGTTTCGCAGCAAAATTTCGGATGACTTACTGAGGTAGTCGCAGAGTTCCCGCCAGTTACCTAAGTAATAACCAAGCTGTAACTTATAACCACAAAGATGAAAAAGGATTACGTTAACCAAATTGCATGTCATTCAGGCTATTCATGCGCCACTTTAGAGTAACCGCATACATTTTAAAGAGACTCAAATAAACATTGACAGGTAACACAACAAAGCTGGTTACCTTCTGCTGACAAGTTTCTCACAACGTTAACAAACTGTTCCAACATTTGAGAAGTCATTCTATACTTTGTTGAAAAATCTCGTGTGTCCCTTCTACCTCTGAGAATAAGCCGCAGTGCTCTCGACAAAATCCAAACAAATGTCGGTCTCGATACTTTATCAGAATCAATCTAAAACAATCGTCGATCGGTCATTCATGAATCGATCTTTTGTTTTAATCGCAATAGTAAGTAAAAAGTCTAAAACAGTTTGCGATCATTTAATAAAATTAAGCTTACCGAAATTAAAATTACGGTAGTTTAAGAAAAACGATTTAAGATGTCAGCGATAACTGATTTATATTTTTGCCCTCTTATTTCTTAAGTATCGATTATTAGAGATCGTATTGGGAAAGCTATTCCATCGTCTGTCTGTCGGCCATTACACGGCTTTCCCCGCTGTCCACGTTGTACCGACACGGGATTTGCAGTTGTTACCAGATAATTTAGAAGACTCATGAAAAGCTGAAAATGTCGCGTTACTATCAACGACCTGAAAATGCCCTTAAACGGGCGAATGGTACGTAAAAGTTGCTATCGTACAACTCATTGCCCAGGTTACCGTATGGTTCTGAGCAAATGGGGTTGACAAGAAGCGCCGTAACGTAGTTAACAGTTTGCTATAACTTATTATTGGGTATGCAGAATTCATCGAAGTGGAGAAGCCCATGCGGGCTCTTGATTCCTTGGGAGAGGTCATCAAGAGCAAGAAGTACCGCACAACAACATATTCGGAGAAAGTGCTCGAGCCCATCATGATCAAGTACCTCGAGCTGTGCGTTGACCTGAAGAAAGCGTACATGGCCAAGGAGGGTCTCTTCCAGTATCGTAACATGTGTCAGGCGGTAAACTCCCTCAATAAACGATTTTACTCAAGTTAAACGAGAACTCAAATTTAAATGTTGGATATTTGACAGGTCAACGTTGCATCCTTGGAGAACGTTGTGCGTTTTTACCTTCAGCTGGCCGAAGAGCGAACTGAAGCCGCACGTCAGGAATCCCACCAGGCTGTCATTGATATTGACGATTTGGACAATGTAGCTACGCCTGAGAGCCTTCTTCTACGGTAACCATAAACCACGTTTAAAGGTAACATTGATAATGAAACTTTTTTCCAGAGCTGTGAGCGGTGAGGACGCCCAGGACCGCTCGGATCGTGTCATTCTTCTTCCGTGGGTCAAGTTCTTGTGGGAGTCTTACCGTCAATGTCTGGAGCTGCTGCGTACCAACTCCCGCGTGGAGAAACTGTACCACGATACTGCTCAACAGGCTTTCAAGTTTTGCCTCAAGTATAGTCGCAAGACTGAATTCCGCAAACTCTGCGAGAATCTGCGCTCCCACTTGGGTCTTCTGTCCAAGGGTACGCCCTCTCCTACATCGGTCAACATGAACAATCCCGAGACGCAGCAGATGAACCTGGAAACCCGTCTCTTGCAGCTCGATTTCGCTATCCAGATGGAGCTGTGGCAGGAGGCTTACAAAGCCATTGAAGACATTCACGGTCTGATGACCCTGTCGAAGAAGATGCCGAAGCCGCAGCAGATGGCTCAGTACTACCAGAAATTGGCTCTGGTCTTTGGTAAGGCTGGAAATCACCTCTTCCATGCTGCTGCTCTGTTCCGTCTCTTCCAGTTGTCCAGGGATTTGAAGAAGAACATAACTGCTGAGGAGGTGCAGAAGCTCGGCTCGCGGGTCATGATGGCCACTTTGGCCATCCCGCTGCCCTCGGCCCACCCCGAGTTCGACCGCTTTATTGAAACGGAGAAAAGCGCCATGGAGAAAACTCAGAAGCTGGCCACGCTGCTCCACTTGACTCAGCAGCCAACTCGCGTTGGGCTCATCAAGGATTTGGTCCGACTGGGTATCGTCCAGATTGCCATGCCACAACTTCAGCAGCTTTACAAGCACCTGGAGGTCGAATTCGACCCGCTCCACCTCTGCTCCAAGGTCAAGGTCATCCTGGAAGGTATGGCGCAGTCGGAGGATACCGCCTACTTGACGCAGTACATCCCTGCTCTGGAGGAAATTACTCTGACTCGACTGATTAAGCAGATTACCCAGATGTATTCGACCATTGAATTCAATCGTTTGCTTCAGCTGGCCCCGTTCGCTACGGCTTTTGACCTGGAGAAAGTTGTTGTCAACGCCGTCCGCCATAACGACATGCAGATCAGGATTGACCATCGCAATAAATGCCTGCACTTTGGAACGGACCTGTCGGAAGCTCAGCGTGAAGACTTGCCGGAGGGACCGACTCTTCAGGTAATTATTTTTTTTTTCATTAAATGATTTTAAATTTTCATTTTCTTAAATTGATATCATGATTTGAAATATAATAATTTTTTAAGTTTACAATGGTTAAAAAATTATATATATTTTTAAAGGCTGGTTGTTTTCATTAATATTTTATTCAGTAGTTGGAATTTTTTTTTACCTATTCCAAAGCATTACGATTTTTATATAATTTAAGTTCAGTCAGTGATTAACTCATAAATTTTTTAAAAATTAAGTTTCAGTATCAATTGGATGCGCGTAGTAGAATTTTTCTAGTTATTTAAACATTTTATTGTTTACATGTATGAAAGGTATTTACATTTTTATATCAGTGTATCAATAAATGCTTTCAAATATAGTTTCAAGTGTGACTTCTCTTCCGTCCTATACCGTAGTTATATTTTACTTACTGCATCGCTGCTGTTCTATATTAAAAAGTATTAAAATTATGTTGTATTACGAGGATTGAAATAAAAATTTGGATTGTGTAAACACTATTTCATTGGTTGAAAATTTCTCTGATTGGTCTAGGTGATGCCGTCGGAACAGATCCGCACCCACCTGATTTCCATGTACACCGTCCTGGGGAAGGCGACCGCCTCCATTCGCAACCAGCCAACCAGCGAAGAGTTGCGCCTGAAGAGCGACCTGGTCAGGATCTACCACCAGACGAAAGCTTCGGACCACGCACAGCTGCTGCGACGTCAGCGCGACATCGAAATGCGCAAGGAGTACCTGGAGAAGCTGAACAACGAGCGCGAGGAGGAAGAGGTCAGGCGCCAGGAGGAAATTGTGCGCCAACAGATGCTGGCCGAGCAGCGCCGTCTGGAACAGGAGCGCCTGGAACGCGAGAGACTACGTCAGGAGGCTGAACTTCGCCAGGCTCAAGCTCGTCACCTTAAGGTATTTCTTCGTTTTTAAATTTTTAAAGGAGTTGGCATCCTTTTCACTTAGAACGTAACTATTTAATTCAGTTGATTTTTTGAAGGTTGACATCTATTAATATATGTTACAGCGGGTGAGTTCAAGTCGGAGGGAATTTTAAATACCTAAGTTTAATTTGAGATCTACATGTGTGAATTTTCTCCAGTTCAACATACCATGTTGTAAAATTTGCAGGAGAAAGTCAACCAAATTAGCCAGACAGCCGCTGGCCAGCGCATCATTAAGAAGCTGGAGGAGGAAGATCTCTCCAAACTGGATCCCGACGTGATCATGGCCCGGCAGGTGGAGGAGATGGAGAAGGAGCGCAAGGAGCTGCAGGCCAAGTTGAAGAGTCAGGAGAAGAAGGTCGACTACGTGGAGCGCGCCAAGCGCCAGGAGGAAATCCCTTTGCTGGAGAAGTACCTGGAAGAGCGCCAGGTGCAGGATCGCGTCATTTGGGAGCAGCAGGAGAAGGAGCGCATTGTGCAGCTTCTGGAGGAGCGCAAACTGGCCGTGGCTCATCGCGATCGCCTGTTGCGCATGAAAGAGGAGAAGGACGGCTTTGTGGAGAAGCTCGTCTCGGCCCGGCGCAATGTCCACAAGCAGCAGCTCGAGGAGTTCGAGAAGATGTACAACGCCGAGAAGGCTAACCGGCTGGCCCTGCGTCGGGAACAACGCAAGGAGCAGCGCCGACAAAAGTGGATCAACGGTAAATAATAACCCTTGAATCGGGATTAGCATCCTTTCACTTAGGTAAATGGTAATCACACCGAGAACTCTAATGGAAATAATTTGTGTAGTTTTAAAACCCATGAATTTACTAACGAACCAAATTGAGTATAGTATAGTATCAAAGAAACGCTATGCTGATTAAAAATCAAGACTTATATTAAATTAAAAATGTTTGAAACGTTTACTTACAAAATAAGTAATGGAAAAATTAAGTTTTTATCCAAAATTTTTTATATCCACTTTAAATTAACTTTTGTTTTGAATTGATGGACATTTTTTTTAAATTCACTGTTTGTTTATTTCCCAACCAATAGAAAAAGAAGAGGAGGAGCAGAGAAAGAGGGAGGAGGAGCTGAAACGCCAGCGAGAGGAAGCCGAACAGGCTGAATTGGCCCGCAGGGAGGCCGAGGAAGAAGAGTACCGCAAGAGAAAAGCAGCCATCGAGGCCTCGCTGGAGAAACAGCGACAGAAGGAGCGTGAGATTGAGGAGAAGCTTCGCGAGAAGGAAATGCGGGACAAGGTATACATCTAACCGTCGCTCGTTGAACAGTTTCAACGACACCGACGTGCAGACAGATTTGTTTTAGTCAATTGTTTCCTTTTTAAATTTTAAGTAAAACTAGTTTGACTGAAATGAATTTGCCAATTAAATCAATTATCCTATTTATTTATAAAATTGTGGTTATATTGATCTAATTATATTGAAGTATCCATGGTTTTTTATGTAACTATGTTATTGATATGCTTATGTAATGTAACTAAGTATGTGGAATGTATTTATAATATTTATATTATTTTTTATACTGAACGACAATGAATCATTTTAGGAGCAGGAACGTCTTCGTCGAGAAGAGAAAGACAAGGATCGCAAGCCTCCCGAACCTTCCAGCTGGCGCCGCGAGGCTCCTGCCGAACCCGCGCCCCGTGAGGGAGGGAGACCCAACCTGTACGTGCCTCCTATGGAAAACAAGACCTGGCGCAGCAAGGGAGATAAATACGCTCGCCCCGGTCCGGAATCAGAGGAGGAACCCGAGAGGAAGGATCGCCCGCAGGGATCGTCGTGGCGCGCCCGAACCGAGAAGGCTGAGGAGCCCGTCGACTCGGACCGTTACCGCGATCGCGCTGCCCCGCCGCCTGAACGAAGACTCAACCGCGACTTTGATCGTGAGGATCGCGGCGATAGGGATCGCGATTCACGTGGTGGCCGCGACTTTGCATCTCTTAGGTACTTAAAACCTTTTTTCTCGTAAAATCACTATGTTTAATTTTTGACTTGTCTTTCTGTTACATTATGATCTATCAGTTAACTTGTTAGTATTAGTGTTTCACAGCAGATTGTAAATGTTTTGTTATTGATAATATGACAGCGAATTTGAATGTTTGATATTTTGTTGAACAGGAGTGGCCCACGTGCTGGCGATGCACCCAGGGAACGTCGTATGGATGACCGCCGTGACGACCGCCGCATGGATGATCGTCGCGATGAACGTCGCATGGATGACCGCCGTGATGATCGCCGCATGGATGACCGCCGTGATGATCGCCGCATGGATGATCGCCGGGATGAGCGTCGCGATGACCGTCGCATGGAAGACCGGGGCGCACCTCGCCGTAGCGATGAACCGGCCGGTAGCTGGCGTCAGGCTCGCCCTGCTCCTTCCGACGACCGGGACAGCCGTCCTCGCCCCTCGGCCGATGACCGTCCCAGGCAGGATCGCGGTTTCGAGCGCGATCCGCGAGGCAAGGTAGACCGGGTGGAGCGTGATGGACCCCGCGGAGGCGACCGCGATCGCGAAATTCGACGCCCTGTCGACTCGCGTTCCACTGCTGCTGAACGTGAAGAAGAACGCAAACAGCGCCGTAAGTCTCCATTGCTTTTTTACGAATTAGAAAAAATCATAATAGTAAAAGTAAAACAATTGAATTAGATAGAAACTAATATCTCGAGTCCTGATCAGTCCAGGTGTTTTATCATTTGATAATTAAAAACAAATTTCGTACAAGTCCTGGCAAGTACTAATGCGTTTTTAGTGGTTAATTGATAATGAGTTTAAAATATCGAGTTCTGAATAGTACCAGCGTGTTGTCATTGGTTAATTAAAAACAGGTTTAATATAAGATGCTGTTAAGTACGAGAACAACATGTCATTATTGGTTAATGATCAACAAGTTTATAGATCCTAAATCGTACTAATGTGTTATTATTGGTTAATTAATAACAGGTTTGATAAAAGATTACCGTAAAGTACCAACATATTATCGGTTAATGAATATCAGGTTGAATAACTAACGTGTTAACTGTTTAACGAATGACAAGTTTGATATCGAGTCTGGAGCAATACAGATGTTTTGCCATTTGTTGATTAAGATCACGTTTGATACAGGTCCTGATAAGTACTAATGTGCTATTTATTGTTTAATTGATAACTTATTATAATAACTCGTTATATTATCGGTTTTCGTAAATGATTAACAGGTTAGATACCATTTCCTAATCTGTATCAATGTGTTTACGTTGATTAATGAGTAAACAAGTTTAATATGGAGTCCTGATATGTACAACTGTGTTATCATTGGTTAGTTCAATAACAAGTTGATTATCGAGTCGTTGCTGATTAGCACGAACGTGTTGTTATTTCCACAATCGCCTATGCAGAACTGTGTAGAACACTACCGGCTCCTGGTGTTATCTTAAACTTGTACCGTCGTGAAATTGCAGCATCAATCAACTACCTGTACCCGTCAGATTGTAATTAATTGGATTAAGTTAAGCTCAGCTGCAGTTTTTATTTATGTTTGTAAAGTTTGACCTTGAGGCATCCTTCAGCACAGTCCCCCGAGGGGGGGGTAGGGGGCGTAGTTGGGAGGTAAGGAGGGATTTGGGTAGGTTGGCAAAAGTTTGGAGCAGAAGGGAAGGAAGGGGAAGAAGGGATTCTGGAACAGAAAAGTCGCGCGATAATTGGCTGCCGCGTCATCAACCGCTGAGTCTGTTCTTGATGAGGCAATACTGGATGCAACAATAGTAGATTGTCTATTATTATTTTATTATTTCTTATGATGGAATCTTTGTTTTGATTTTGTATCTACGAAAATTGCAGTGTGTGAAACTTTGCTTTTTCCATCAGACGTACTTACAGCTGACACTTGGGTTGGATAAAGCGAGTGGGGGAAAAAATGATATCGGGTCAAGTTGGCGGTACTTTTCCGACACGGAAAGTCCATCATTGCAGGGAGAGACAGAGAGAGATAGATAGAGACAGAAAGGTAAACTTCCTAGTCTTACGCTCTTCTACTTCTATTAGTTGGAGAGTAGGAAGCTCGGGTAAAGGGCATGTCGTGATTTATGTGTATTTGGGTGTTGTTTTCGTGGATCGAGCCCCTAATCAAGGGAAGAGAGACGCAGTGTCGTGGGACTCTTAATGACGTCATACAATAGCTGCTGTGTTGTTTTTTTCTCTTTTCAGTTTGTGAAGGTCTGATTTTTCTTGTAAATTAGAGAGGAGACGAGACGAGATGTTCAACTTGGCTGCTCGAAACTTTGACATTGAATATCAGCCGAACTGTTTGTTGGAATTGTCTCGAAATTCACGGGTAGATTCTTCTACATGAGGTGATACTTCGAACAAATCCTTGAATCCCTGATGCAGTTCTCACTCGTTTGGTGTATGGTCGGCTGTACAAGGGGGGGAGCAATGGGATTGGTGCGGACGTCAAGGACAATGCTGGTATGCACTTTTAAACGGTAAAGTGCAAGTGGCATTGTGAGCAATCGACCCCGGCTGCTGTAATGTCGGGGAATGCGTGGTTTATTGATTCACAGCTGGCTGCTCTCTGTGAGCATTTTCGAGTGACAGAAACGACACAGGTCTCAGGTAGGCGAAAGCCTGCGAGTCGCGGAAAAGTGGAGACCCGAGTCGAGTGACTCTTTTGACTGGGTTGACGTGCACGAAGTGGCATTTCTTCACCTCTTGCCCCCCATTTTTCCAAGTGGAAAAGTTAAAATAACATGGAATTGCTTTACCCGTGAAGTTCTGATTGAAAATTGTAATGCGAATAAGATGTTACGGGTAATATAAGTATTGAAATGTAATTTTAAAATGCCCTTTCGTTGAATCTAATTTTTAAGGGAAAAGGAAGGATATTTTAGCTTGTTTGGCCTCGAACTCGAATTTCTGTATCGGTTAGATATCATAATTATTGTTGAATTTTAACTTTAAATCGTATTTATGTTAGTTTGGGCATTGTTTTGAAGTCAAACACGTGATTTTCTGGATCGATTATTTTAACTGCAGTTAAGTTTACATAATTCATTATGGCAATCATTTTTAACAAGATGAATAGGAATTGAAATATATTTTTCATTCTGAATGTTAGAATATGGTCCGTGTATCAATCCAATAATCTATGATTATGTGTAAATTATTTTCTATTGCCTTGGTTAATTACATGGATATGCTAATTGACATTTATTTTGTACAAATTTAAATTTCAGAACGCCGCGAGGAGCCCGACGAAGATGGTTTCACCCGTGTGGCTCGCCGATAAGCTGACAATGGCACGAGGAATCCCTACAACACACCTTGTCTACGGCCCATCTTCCCCCCTTTCAGCGCTCCACATGGAAACTTCAAGAATTAATTTTTTCTTCACTTTTCTTTTGGCCATTTTTTTTAATATTTCGTTTCTTTATTGATAAACACACACAGGCTTTGGTTGTTGGGTCGTAGATTGACTCAGTTCTTTGACTTAGTAGACACCCAATACCCCAAGTATCTTTTTTCTCCCTCTCTATTGGCCTGTCCTTCCTGTGTGTGTTTGCACTTGGTGAAGAGAAAATACAGCTAGGTGAAAATAGTTTGGCGAGACGTGGTTCAGTTGATCTCAAAACAGGACATTTTGAAACTGGCGAAGTTTTAAGTGAATTAAGGAAAATGGCTGTAGATGGAGGTTCTTGTACTGCCTGGCCAGGTTTATCTCCGTCGTCTTTAGAATAACCAAACAAAGCGATGGCTGATGAACGGCTAAACAAAAGAACCTGCCATCTTTTCCTGGAGAAAACAAAATTACCACGAAATTTTGGGTTCCAAGTTTTAACGACAGTTTTTAACTTAACGTTTCTAAAGTGATTAAAGATGGGGGCATTGAGTTATTATTGATTTTTTACAGGTCGGTTGTGACATTTACCTTCCATCTGGTTATTTTCGGACCGCTTGTATGTCTGCTTGACGAGTCGTCTGGGGATACAACGTGGAGAGAGGAAGCGAGGGCGACCGGCGTTCAGTTGACTCTGCGATACCAGCGAAGCTGGAAACTGGGAACCTGAAGCTGCCGTCTCGCTCTAGTTTTCCCCAACTCGTGGCAGTCATTATGGGGGCACAGCACTCGGCACGTCTCCTCAACAGGCCCTCGCGACTCAAGACTTCTCCTGGAGAAGGTAATGCAACTTGTTTTACTCGACTAAAATCCATAGTCTTCAAGTACTTCTCCATCCAAGTACCTTGTTAAGTTGAAACAGCGGCAGGTTTCTAGATGAACTAGATTTTGATTGTATCGCACTGAAGAATGGGCCAGGTTTGAAAACCACCAACCCAACTATCTAGTGCTGGTCAACTATTTATTCTGGTTAGTCAATTATAGTCCATAGTTTTCAAGTAGTTTACCATCCGAGTACCTTGTTAAGTTGGAACAGCGATAGGTTTCTAGATGAACTAGATTCTGACTCTATCGCACTGAAGAATGGGCAAGGTTTGAGAACCACCAACCCAACTATCTAGTGCTGGTCAACTATTTATTCTGGTTAGTCAATTATAGTCCATAGTTTCCAAGTAGTTTACCATCGGAGTACCTTGTCAAGTTAGAACAGCGATAGGTTTTGTAGATTAAACAGATTTTGATTTTATTGCCCCCGAAGAATGGGAAGGAAGAATGAAGAAAGAAAGAAAAAAACCGCAAGAAATGGAAGTTGGGTTTCCGGGCAGAAGGAGAAACAGTGGAGATTTACACGCCAGTTTGCTCGGGTGCGAATATCGTTTGTCTTGCGGGGGCCTTTTCTGCTTTTATTGGGATCATTTAACTCGCTTCTAACATATCTACGGAACTGAACGGTCGACTTGTTTAGGATCCCAATCCATTTGTCTCCTTTCTGTTTTCAACCCAACAAAAGGAAATTTTGCAAAAAATTATTAATTAGGTTAACATAGTTTAAGAAAACAATTCGACCATAGTTAAAATTAATTTTTTCAATGAATATGATTAACTAGGATTAAACAGGACTCGGGATTTTTAACCTATAAAAGGGGAAATTCAGTTATATTACATGGAAATTTATGTAATTTGAATTAGCTGGATACTATTTAGCTGGAGTTTACTTTAACGTGGAAGTAATTTTGGAAAATTACATTGAAAAATTGATTTAATTTTTTGTTCTTGAAAAACGGATTCAATTTTTTTTACGTTATGATTAGATTTCGTCATGACGTAACAAGTTGTCGTACGTCCAACGTTTTGTAGTGTCCCGTTGGAAATTGCTTGGCCTTTTGTCTTTGAACGGTTCTTTTATTCGATTCCTTTTCCTCCTTCAAATTGAACAGCAAAAAAAGTAAAAAAATAAAATAGGAGAATGCAAAGAGTAGAAGGTAGAACGACGAGCTAGAAACGATGCTTACCGCAGGATCGATCCAAGCCTGTTTGGTTCCTTTCTCTCGGGGTCACCAGTTGGACTCTGGCAGATCAGAGGACGGGGATCCCGTAGGATCGGCTTTGATATCGATTCATCGATTGTCAGGAATGCAATAGGGAATTGTAATTAAAAACATCATTCAATAAGTTATCAGCAGGAACCTGGAAATGTTACGTAATCAGGTGGTATTTGCGAGGTTCTATTATAAGAAGGGGATCCCGATGGAACGTCTTATTAAATCCTTCATTATATATCGATTAATCGATTATCGATTATGAAGTTTATTAGGACGCTAGCGGATGCTGAGGTCACCAGTTGGACTGTAATAGCGAGTCGATCTTTACAATATGGAATTGTAATTTGGGATGTCAAGCGACTCGACTCGACTAAGGGATTTTGCAAGTCGACTCGATCGACTTGGGGTCTACCGTCGAATATATAGCCGACTCGAGTCGACTTGACCGACTCGACTCGACTTTGACTCGACTCAGGCGCACATATCATCGATTCTGACTCGACTCGACTTCAAGACCAAAACCATCGACTCGACTCGACTCGGGGCCAAGTCGAGTCGAGTCGAGTCGTTGACATCACTAATTGTAATCAAGATTTTCAATCATTAATCATCAGCAGGAACCTTGAAATGTTACGTAATCAGATGGTATTTACGAACTTCTATTAAGAGGAAAGGGATCCTGCAGGAGCGGCTTAGCCGAACATTGGTAATCACCAATTGGACACGTAATAGCGTCCGTGTAATCCAGATCTATGTATTACCGAATTGTTGAGATGTCTAATCATAACTCGTCAATAGGGCATTGGAAAGCGATGTAACCAGGCGGTTATATTTACGAGGTTCTATTAGAAGAAGGGGATCCTGCAGGAGCGGCTTATTATAACGTTCATTGGATATCGATAATCGATTATTACGGTAGAAGACTTTGGCGGATGCTGATCGTTTTATCCGACTTCCTCCCAAGCGAGTTGGACGGGGGGGAGGGGGGTGTTGTGCACCCTCCCCCCTTTCCTTCACCCCCTCTCATTTGGGCCAATCACTTCCTGTTCTCTCCCCCTGCGCCATGTTAACCCTGGCGGAGAAACGGCGTCTTTTCTGTGCCGTTTCGAGTTGGTGGCGGAGGAGAAAAGAGTCGCAGCGAGGGAGGGAAAAAAATCAATCGAATCTTAACTCGTTAGAGGAAGCGACTCAATTACGCTAATCTGATTAGGGTGGAAAAGCTAAGGGAACAGGCGCACGGTGGTTTTGTGTTGGCCAATTTGTTTTAACGGTTGTGATTTTTATCGCAAGTTCTGTTGTTAGTTTGTCTAATTTACCTATCTGTCAACCTCTGTCTGTCGAGCTATCGAAGAATCTATCTATCTACCTGTTTATCTATCTGTTTATCGATTTGTGTGTCTGTCTATCTGTGTATCTCTCTGTCTCTGTGTCTATCTAGCCGTTTACCTACTTTCCTATCAAACTGTCTATCTGTACTATCTATCTATCTATCCGTCTACCTCTCTGCCTATCTGTCTATCCATTTGTGTATATCTCTGTCTCTCGGTCTCTCTCTCTGTCTAGCTACCTACTTACCTTCCTATCAAACTATCTATCTGTACTATCTATCTATCCATCCGTCTACCTTTCTACCTATCTATCTATCTATCTATCTATCTCTCTGTATCTCTCTGTATCTCTGTCTCTCCGTTTATCTAGCTACTTACGTACCTTCCTATAAAACTATCTGTACTATCTATCCGTCTATCTATCTATCTACCTATCTATCTCTATGTATGTATATATCTATCTATCTATCTAAACTATGTTATGTATCAGTCTACCTCTCTGTTTGTCTACCTATCTCTTTACCTACCTATTTCGCAAGCTAAATCTATTTGTCTGTCCGTCCGTCTGTCTATCTATATATCTATTTAACTGTCTATCCGTCTGTCTATCTATCTACTGATATCTATCTATCTGTTAGTCCTTTGTTCCCAGGGCCCAGTTCGTACTGTTTAAATGTCAACTAATAATAAGTAAATTAAAAAAGGATGAAATGTGAAAAAAATTAAGTTTGACGATGATTATTTGTAAAATGTATTCCTTCAGATACACGGAACCTCTTTTATCGATCCTCAAATAGAGAAAAAAATAGAATAAAAAGGGGGAGATAGCCCGTGTCACACGTGTCCTGGGTGTTTCATTTCATCATTTTCTTTCCTCTCCCAATTCTCTTCTTTGCCTTTTATCTTTTTGAAGATCCCTCTTCTTACTCTGCGGGTTCTCAATAAGCTCCCGGTGAAGAGGGGCGACCAGTGAATTTTGTTATTATAATTTTTTTTTAATCATTAGCTTTCTTTGATACCCTGGTCCTCTACAAAAGAAGCTCTAAAATATTTGGATATAAAATTAAATTATATTAAGCGGAGATGCATTTAAGAAATGATATAATACAAAAACTGCAAAGATATAAAAAAAACTAATAAAANTCTCTATCTCTCTCTGTATCTCTCTCTCTCTCTCTCTCTCTCTCTCTCTCTATCTATCTATCTATCTATCTAGCCATCTAGCCTGTCTATCTATCTGTCTATATCTATCTGTCTATCTATCTATGGATATGCCTGTCCTATCTATCTGTCTATCTATCTATCTGGAAAGATTTTGTTCAACGCATACTTCTGTAGCGAGGGCTTTATTCAAACTGTAATATACGAAGCACGGCGGCGTCCTGGAAACAGCATTTCAGCAACTAATAAAACAAGTAACGAGAGAACAAAAGAGATGCAGCCCCGGCCAGATGCTCTCTCTACAATATCTACCATCGTATAAGAGTATAAGAGTCGCCCCCCTTTTCAAAAGTGAGCGAGAAAAAAATAGAAGGAAAAGCTGTCCGGGGCTCCTTGAAATTTGAATAGCCGATAAAAGCGCTGGAATTGTTTCTCTTAATTCCAGGACGTAAACAGTGAATTGTTGAAAAGTTAAGAAAATGGGATTGTCAATTTACAGTAACGAAGGATTTCCATTCTTCTTTGTGTAAATTACCGTAATTTATCAATATTTGCTCCAGTCGGCGGATCCGTATCGAACGAGAGCTTATAATAAAGCAATAATGTATACTGGCGTTGAGTGGAATTGACTTTTCTGCAGACAATAGCAAGCAAAGACTCAGTTTTTGTTGTTGATTTGCTGTAGCATTACGTCGCTGCTTTCTTTCCAACTTTCTCTATAGAACAAAGGTCCGTTCGACAATCGACTTTTTATAAATACAATTACCCGGACGATGTCGTTATTGGTACACTATCTACTATCTTCCAGAAAATGCGACAGGAATTTTGAATTACCTCAATAAAATTAAGTCTACTATAACAAGCAAGCATCCAGGGGCAGAATTAGTCAAATCTGGCAATGTCGCGTATGGTCGTCTGCAACTGGTAAACAAACTGCATGGTGCGAGAGGTAATCACTTAAGCGTCGAACACGTTAACGTAACCACTGATATATATATCAAAGTTATTTACTTAAGTTTGATTATTTGTCATATTTGACGTGGAGTAGATGGTTAGAGACTACATTCGTGAATAATAATTTTAAGTTTGCAAGTTCAGTGCTATACAGCTGTTAATCATATGAGCCAAACACTCCCCCTTCCATATATAGTGACTGTCCAATTCATATCGCTCTTACTTACTGCAGGTAAACTCTCTTAGAAAGGCTGCCGTGTAGTGGTCCCACTGAAGTTTTCCTCCGACGGCCAGTCATAGCAAGCGGAACATCACACAACCCCGGACCTTTCTATCGGTTAGCGAAAATACGGGACCCATCAGAGAGAAGCTTCGTAGATTTAGTACTGAATCGTACTTCCAGGTACACCACGTTAGCACTAGATGGGTGTTTGTGAACAGTACCTAGTTTACTTGTATCCATCTGACATTCAGTATAGGTTGACTTGTCTCGGAAATTTAGTCAAAACACGCGAATGATAAACCTTTGAATCAAATCATCTGTATGGGTCTGTCGAATCCTGGTACGAGTTGCCCGTAGACAATGTTGTAGCCCCGCTGAATTATGAGTGAGGATAGAACTTTCTCGAAGGGATGGCTGTGGCGAAGATTACTGTGCGCACGTTTTGAAACTAGTTACTCAAAACACCGAGTTCTAGTATTTTGGAACCTTTTGTTTTCTGTATATTGAGTTTAATGATTCACGTTTTGTTTTTTAGAGGGAAACCTATTTTTTGAAGATGACGACGGAAGGAGTTGCGAAACTTTCGTCCTGGGACACTGAACTGTATGCCGACTGCGTGGAATTCTGTCCCGTTGAACCCTTCCGTCACATCTTTACTTGCGGAACCTACCAACTGCAGGAAAACGACGCGACGCCAAATACTAGATTAGGCCGCCTTTCTTTACACTCCGTACGGGCAATAAGCGATTCAATGGAAGGGGGATTCAATTCTATAGAACCTATGCAAATGATTGATACTGCGGGAATCCTTGACATGAAGTGGTGTCGCCGGGAGTATTGC
Source organism: Leptestheria dahalacensis (assembly GCA_022114935.1). Classification (NCBI taxonomy): domain Eukaryota; kingdom Metazoa; phylum Arthropoda; class Branchiopoda; order Diplostraca; family Leptestheriidae; genus Leptestheria; species Leptestheria dahalacensis. The sequence goes on along the minus strand of JAIQCU010000197.1, from coordinate 44,668 downwards.
GGACAAGTTTTACTTGCTGTTGTAGATTCCGAAGGGCAGTTGATTCTTTTTCGTCTGGACGAATCGTTAAAGCTGGATTCAGTTTGCAAGCAGGAAACAAAACATGGATCCTTGGCATTGTCGTGCGATTGGGAAAACGCCAGCAGTGGAACGAGCGGAAGTAGCAGTGAAAAAATTATTGTTAGCCACTCGACTGGAAACCTGACATGTGTGCAAGTGGACGATGGGCGAACTACAATTGTGTGCTCGTGGAAAGCACATGACTTTGAAACATGGACCACTTCTTTCGACCGCCATTCCGCCCACATCGTTTATTCCGGTGCGGATGACTGCTGTTTCCGTTCCTGGGATATCAGAACTCCTAATTCGAGTCCGATCTTTACCAACCGAGCACATCAGATGGGGGTGACTTCTATTCAGTCTTCGCCTTTCGATGAGCATCTACTTGCCACCGGAAGGTAATTTATATCCTTGGAAAAAACTAATGGATATTCCGGTTGGTTAACCTGAGCACCTAAAGTTTTCGCAGGTTCGAAAACGGGCTTTTTATTGGGGCTCTCTAGTTTAACGATTGTAGAGCTCGCTTTTGTCGGTGAACGTAGAAAGAAAAATTCTAGGAATATGTATTCCTATTTCTTGTACACGTCGAGTGAAAGATAGAACTGTTCTTTGAGCGTTAGTTTTTAACGGGCACTACGCAACGGAGTGAAATCTTTTTATTTGAATTTTTACAGTTACGACGAGCTCCTTTTATTGTGGGACAAGCGTCAGATGAAGCAGCGCAGCAGCCAAGTGCATTTGGGCGGCGGAGTGTGGAAGCTGAAATGGCATCCGAGTAGAAACCATTACGTCCTTGCGGCCGCTATGCACAATGGATTCCACATCGTCGATACGAGTCTTTCATCGGTGACCGCGTCCTACTGCGGTCATTCCAGTTTGGCCTACGGCTGCGATTGGAGTTGGAGTCCCGGCAATTTGGCGGCAACATGCTCATTTTACGATCACAGCTTGCAGCTCTGGAGCTGGTCTTCGAAGGAGGACACCGAGAACTGAAACCCGTCTTACTACTGTTGACTGAAAGAGTTATTAATAAAATGAATTCGTTATAGGATGCGTGTGCAATTTGTATTTTCAGAAAGATACACCATTTTTAGACCGCTCAGTGTAAGGGGAAAAGGACGAACAGCATGGCCTCGGGAGAATTCTACTTTTGGCACGTGCACACTCTGACGGTTTAACGAACAACAATGGCGCACGGAGCAGTATACGTGTACCACAAATGACGAATATTACCTTTGTTGGTAGTTTAGCACAAATATGGAGGGTGCAACCTGGGGTACATCAACTGAGGGATAAAAACCACTGGAAATGGAACACGAGATGACTGGAGTGCGCGTGTCAAGGCAAAATAAGCGTATTGGGGTTCGCTTGACAAATCGGGATTTTAGACACACTTAGTAAAGAAATCCGTCTGAATTGACCCAAGCCTAGCTCACCATTCAAAAGGCTGCATGTTAATCTCAATCTCCCGTAGAATACTGTGAATTCGCACTCAAAATGCGTCTGTCGAGTTTCACTTTCTTCTTAACAAGTCCTCAGAATGCCACAGACCCGCTGTGGATCAAGTTGTTGCTTTACAAAAACAAACAAAACAAACACACCATTATTATTTTGGCACCAACCGCTTTGTTCCTTGTCACCTTAGCTACGAGTCTTTTTGTTTAGTGTTTCACCAACCCGGACGTATATAAGCGTAATTTGTTCAGAAGAAGGCTTGTATCTTCATCATTGTATGACCGACTTGCAGGTATGGAGATCAAACGGTTGCGCAATGCCTACAAATCCTGCGTCTCCTTGGCCTCCGTAAGGATTTCGAACTCGGGTTTCCTCAACGAATCCGTCGGACTTAGAACACTAGTGTACTCGCTCGGGAGACCTGCTATCCCCATGGCGTCTTGTTCCTTCCAGAAATAGTAATTCCGTCGCATGTGCTCAATAAGTTCAGGGGTTTCAACGAAAGCTAGAAATGACGTGAAATTGAGCTATAAGACAAACAAGGTTAGCATAAGAATGTCGAAACATACCATCCCAAGCTTCGAACATGTCGATGATGAAGTAATCAGTGAATCCGATCTGGGATTTGGGGATTGAACACGTTGCTTTGTCAAACTGTGGCATAACCACGGGTAGACCCTTGGCTTTTTCTTCGGCGGTCTGTGGAAGTGTTTTGATTAACTGAGCAGTTCAGTTGCATTGAACGTTTCATTTTCAGTACCTGGGTGAAATACTCCTCGGCGATACGTCTTGCCCACTCGATGCAGAGATTCAACGGTCGCGTGGGATTCGACACATCGGAGCATTTGATGAGCATTCGCTTGATGAGAGTAATGTTTTCTGTGGTGGCCAAATTCTGGTAGTCCATATCCTGTGCATGGTTAGAAAAACCGAATTAGATCACGCCTGGTGCTGGGTGTTAGGATGCAGGTCAACGGAGGCTATAACACACATACCATTGCGTCTTCGTTTTCAAAAGGCTTTGTGAAAACGTTGCTGAATTTGGAAAGATGCTCGAAGTGCTTCGTCATTTCTGTAGCCAGGACCATGTCGATAATACTCTGCCGAAGTTCCTTGTAGGATTCTCGATCGACACCTGAAATTAGCAAGATATAAGAGGCCTGTAGACACCGATCGTCCCACTATTCAAACCGTCGTGAAAAAGCCTGAAACAACGTTCGGATTTCATGAAAGAATTACCTTTGAAAATATTGACACGGTCATCGGACAGGGTCAGTTTGAAAGCCAATGCTGAATGATGCGATTCCAAAACGCTCAGGTCATTGTAAAGAATCGCCAGGTCGCTTCCAGCATTGCAAAGGAAACCGCTGTAATTGTAAATCACGTTAATTAATATCAGAAGTAAAAGTGTTGAGGGTTTGACTAGAAAGGTTGAACTTCAGGGAGCTGCAAGCATGTAACGAAAAAGAACGACTTGACTGTATCAGTAACTCATTTGGCTGTCCTTAAGCTAGTTGAATGAGCGAACGATGCGCATATTGAACCTGTGTTCCATTGACAGATGTCAAACTTAGCCAATCGGTACCAAATGCCGGACTGGAAAGGCGCAAAGCAACAGGGCATCCAACCAGAGACTTTCTGTTTGTACCTAGTTTTTCCAGGATGGTCAACATCGTGCACTGCAGCTGCTATCAAGCTTGCAGCCTCGTCCAAAGGGTCCAGAAGCTGCTTGATCCGTGCTTTCTGCAGGAAGTAGGCTGTCGCTTGAAGCACGTCGGCTGCATGCGTCGAGTTGTGGTACGAATTGGCCGAGTGATAATTCGCTTCAATAAGAGTCAGCCAGTTGTGCAGTGTAGCCTCGTCACAATTGAGGACGCGATGTACTTCAAACCGCGTCATTATGGCCATTCCCAGCCAAACCAGCGGCCTAAACAGGAACGTTGAAACTGACTGTCACCTTGTTTGTCAAAGCGTCCGACTTTTGTTCTACAAGTTACCGACGATACAGACATGGCTAATCAAACCTGTGTCCTGTTAACTTTTCCAAACGAATGACGTCGAAATCCCAGTTCATTTCCTTCTCCAGTATCTCTCGTATGTGAATGGGAGTGCTCAGGTTGTTCAGTGAAGGCAAGAGTGCGCGGCTGTGTAGCGGTAAATGTGTTTTGCTAGTGGAATCGCTGGAGCTTCTTCGGCTGTAACCAGCAGTTCGCTGTCCTTGCTGTTGAAACAGTACAGAGAATGCTACATTATAGAGCGGGATATGAACACAGGAGGGTTTGGGTGTTACCATTAGAAGGGCTCCCAGCAGATCTGTAGTGACGGGATCATCAACTCGACATTTGGAGTCGGATACTTGGGGCACGTACAGTTCCGTCGACTTCAGTATTTCAAGTACCTGTTGATGCATATCGATATCATTTTAAAATAGAAACCATGTTTTTATACTACAGTCTATTATAACAAAGATGAAGCAATCCAAATCATACTGAGCGTAGAACTAGTAGCGCTTGATGCACATTGTTTAAGTTTGGATAAAATAGATCCTAAGAGTTAATTACCATTACTTCCCGCCATTGAGAAGTACGATAAACTGAGACTAGATAACAAATAGCTAGTAAAAACCGTCAAATAAACGACGCATAGCCCGTCCAAGTCTTGTCATGAAGTTTCAGCGGATAATACTTTGGTAAACCATGTCCTCAAGAAAACCTGAACCAATTACGGGAACACTATTACCTTATCCAGAGTCTGAGATATATACATTGGAGAGGATTCTTGAGCTGCCGTGATGATGTTAATCACTTTGGTAATTGGCGCCTCCATTGCCATGGGATGAAGCTTAGCCAAACTCTGGCGTCGGATTATATTGCCTGAACGGTCACACAAAAAAAGATGGTCCAGCCTTGAGTTATCATCAGTAAAGAAAGAAGGATTTTCCTTCTCTGTGATTGGGTGTTGAGTGTGTTCGTCTATTCTACTAATGTTTACCTTCGCTGCCAAGAGAGCGCACGTCGCATGAAGCTTTTCTTGCCGAGTGCCCTGAACTGCGACCGAAAAGGCAGGGATCCGTTGCTACAGCATCTCCCATCCCGGACCTCTCGTTGAACAGACTGGGGACTTCTTGAATAATTACCACTTGGTTGTCGACGTCCGACCTGGGAACGACATCAAATCAAAGACTGATTAATTAAGAATGTGTCAACTAAAAGTTAATGTGAAGGAGACGAGGTTCAGAGGAAGAGATGGAGAACGGAATGAAGGATAATTGGTATCATTACAACAGGGTCTACGTTTTCTCCCGTATTCCTTTTTTTGCGCAACTGCTGTCGGGCCCTTGCAGCATTCAATCGATTTGGCTTACAAAACCCAAAGCAGAGACGAATGGATGGGTAAAAGGGGAAACTAGGGCGGATGAGAGAAGGGGGGAAGCGTTGACAGAAAAGAATTATCTTTTATCCCAGCTGTGCCTATTACTCTTAGGCGGCTTTAGACCCCAATGAAAGAGAAAGGAGGCTACACTACTGGCTTAGAAGAGTAATAGACTAAATATAGGATGTTTAGAGAGAAAATTGACCCAAGATGTTGGTATTTCTAACTCGTTTTGTTAACATATTGGAGTTTGGAATGAAAGAAAAAGGAATTTACTGAGAAACAGCTGACGAGACAATGATACGAGTAAAGAGCAGGATCGTTTCTCCCGACTTTTTGCGAAATAGACAAGTTCCTTCCCAGTCCTTGTTCTTGGAGACTGCCAAACTGAAAGCAGCACCAAGGTCGAAACGATTGTTGTCCGTCTTGTGCAGGCCGTTGACAGATTTTCCAACAATGTCGTCGGCTGACAGTCCGAGCATTTTCTCCGTCGCCTGGTTGGCGTAAAGAATATTAGCCTGGCTATCGGTAATCGTTATTAGATCCCTGCTGTTTTGCATAGACGCCAGAATCGATGCGCACATCCGTGACCTTTGTCTCCATTTCAGTTCACTGGTTTCTAACGTCAGCAGCTCGCTGAGACAAACTCCTAGACTGCCACTCTCGGCGTAAAACTAGAAATAGATTGACTTTAACACGTCTGTGATTTGATTACCGAAGAATGAACTAAATCATACTCGATCATATCCCAGATGGAACAGGTCAGTCACGATGGATTCTTCCTGGTCCAGAAAGCTAAGAGACATAAGATAATATAGGTACAGAACGATCCTGTTGGAATTTGAGACAAAAAGTACGTTGCAATCAAGTTCCCAAAAGACAAAGGGATTCTTGTAAGTAGATTTTCTATACCCTGATTTCCTGAAAAATACTTTGAGCCTCTTTGGAAAGGATCTTATTGAAGAAAGATACGTAGAAGATGTTTACAAACCTTTTCTTAACGACTGCAACGATAAAGATGCACTGACCTCCACGAGTTGTTCGTATGGCTCTGTATACGAGGAGATAATTATCGTTTAGTTGAAATTATGCTTACCGATAAATATTGACCTTTCGAAACTACCTCTATCTCTGCGTCTTTCTACAACTATCTAATTGTCCATCTATCTATCTATCTATCTATCTATCTATCTATCTATCTATCTATCTATCTATCTATCTATCTATCTATCTATCTATCTATCTATCTATCTACCTATCTGTCTATCTATCTATCTATCTATCTATCTATCTATCTATCTATCTATCTATCTATCTATCTATCTATCTATCTACCTTTCTGTCTGCCTATCTCTGTATCTAACTATCTGTCTCTCTATATATCTATCTGTCTATCTATCTTTCTATCTATCTCTCTATCTCTCTATCTGTCTAGCAATCTGTCTATCTGTCTGTCTATCTATCTGTCTAGCAATCTGTCTATCTGTCTGTCTATCTATCTCTCTCTGCCTATCTGTCGGTCTGTCTATCTATCTATATATCGTGTATTTATCTAACTAAATATCTATATCTGCCTATCTATCTGTCAATCTAACTATCTATATCTATCTATCTATCGATAAATAAATATAATTAACTATCTTTGTATTCCTATAACAAGCTGGAAATGTTAAGACTGGACTTCAGTACCCTTATATAACTACCTGCAAAGTTCGTCAGCTTGCAACGTTTGATTGGGCGTTCGTCGGTCAATGACCACCAAGTTGGGTCTAATTGTACCCATCTTCTCTATTAGTTCACGACTGGAGTTGCTGTTAGTTAGGAGAGTTGCTTGATGGCCAAGTTTACGCGCAGCCCAAAGCCAGGTGGCGCTCTGTGAGTCTTCTTTAGCAAAGATCAGTAGCATCTAATAGATACGAACCAGGATTACTTTACAGGTACAGTTCACGTTCTCTTCTATCGAGTTCTATTCAAAAGCGACGAGGGTCGCTTCCGCAACAGAACTCGGGATGAAAGTCGCCATATAATCAAAATCCGGTTTCATGCTCGCTCGAGCACTTCTTTTACTCAACGCTTACCCGAACGGGGTCCTTTTTCGTCTTTCCTGATCCTAAATGAGCTTGTCCATCCTATCAAAGATAACTGTAATTACCGTTCTCAATCACTTTCAAAAACAATACCTGCAGGAACATATTACACCGGTCCTTAACGCCAAGATCACGACTGTCTGGACCTACGGGGAAAAAACACGAAATTACTTCTATGACGGCAATAGTTCGTCCAATTAAGATGCTTTAAAGAATATGAATAATGAATTTTGTGAGGCAAGTATTAGGATGTCTTGAAAGTATAAAGACTCAGCGTAATAGGAGCGTAATTAATAAGGCAGGATAAAGGAAAGGATCAAAGAAAGAAGCACGAGAACAAGTTTTCAGTAGGTAGTTCGTTCGTTCCAGTAATTTGCATTAAGTACTAGCATGAACTGTATAATTTGCAATGCTTCTTCGATGTTTTGTTTTAAAGATACTTATTCGTCGCTCATAATTTCAGTAAGAAGAATAGTCAAGCGTTTTAAAGTGCTGTTTAGTACCTGTTTCTTGCTGAACCCTGTGATGTGCATCTCCATTGCTGTCAGGGCTGGAGGAAGCGGCAGCACTACTGGCAACCATAGCAATGGTATCGGCTACCTCGTTTCTCAGTGAAGGCGAAGAGGAATGCCGGAATCGCAAAATCCCCCCATGGCCTATTAGAGGTAAGCTAGGAGCGCAGCCCATCGTTTAATGCACAGATGATTAGCTTCTTCCCAGTAGTCACTTTGGTAGAGACATGCGAGACGTTTGTGTATCATCCGCCCATTAGAGAAATCACGCGATGAATTGCCTCATAGGAAGTGTCTGCTCGGAATCTGGTGTCGCCCCGACCGTCTTACTCAGCTGCAGCTGTGATTATCAGCGCCGAGCATGGGCTCTTATCGGCAAACGCTCAATCCCTCCTCTACCTTTGATAAGAACACAGAATTTAAATTCGAACTGTTAATCTCGCATTTCTAAACCGTTGGCTCTATGCCCATTGCAATGGTTTCATAACAGCTACTATCCAAGTCATGAGGAGACGCAGCTAAAGTATAACTAATCTGAATATACACGCGAGTACATGTTCAGACCATGAGCCTCTTTGATACCTCAAAAGCATTGCAGTGAATAAGCTGACAATAATCAGGCATGTTATCGTCGGTCTGCTGTGCCAAATCAAGTAAAGTGCAAGCGTGCCCAGCATTCGACCATTCGGGTTATCACCAGTGGAAAGAATAGGAGCAAAAGAAGGGACAGGACGGGACTTGGAAAGTTACTAAATCGCAGGGTCGCTTAGAAGAACCGCATCAAGTTTTGGAGTACGTTCGAGCGTTTCTCATTGATTCCAGTAGCAACGAAGAAGCAACTAATTTGCAACTGTTTTTTGAGAAGAGAAACAGGTAAATCATTTCCTTATCAAGACAACTGATTCAGACGTACATGAAATATGGCTCCCATATGACCTGAACCTGGCGCCGTCATTCACACATGAAATCAAGGCGATTTCACTGGATAGCGGTTCTTTTCCAGGTCCGTTTAAACTGAACGCCTCTTTCTTGTGAACGTGTGGAATGCGAACATTCAGCAAAAGACGAAGTTCAATGGTCAGTTTACTAATCAAGTACACGTGATCGATAATTGTAACTGTACTGGCAAGAAACCAGTACGCAAAGGCGCCTGTGATAGAATTGCTAACTTAGCTGAGAATAAAGTGAACAAGTACGTAATCCCATTGAAGAGCGCTATACTGTAGCCAATATGGAACCTGGCCGCTGCATTAGGTCACATTGCGAATTTGGCAGAGACTCGGTGAGCCCATGACATCGTCTATAATTAAAAGCATACCCAAATATTCGGCTTGTAGCCAACATCTGGTCTGCTATTTACTTCGCTAGTGTTTTTACCTCGTCTTCTCTCGCCCTATCTAAACAATATATTCAACTGCCGCCACCACTATGGAACAAGTGAATACACGAAGGCTACGTTAACGTTTAAACTCATTGACGACGCGTATACTTAAAAGGTGTGCGTGTGTTTCATACAAGGAGCCGCGCATGATGTGTGTTAACTAGGCCGCACTCAAGACACACTTAAAACGCACGCACAAACATACACAAACTCGAGTTGGCATTGACCCAAGTTAGAAATATTCCGTTGCGACCTCAATACACATCTCACTGCATGGCTAGAAGCGAACGTAAAAGCAAGCTACTAAAGCTGCCCTTTAAAACGGATACCCAAATATATCAGCGAGATAAAACTGCCAAATCTTGCTGAAAATGCTACGTTACCATTCTTTGCAAAAAACTGCACGCTTACCTAGCGAAACGATGCATTGACGCATTGCATCTTCATTTGAACCAAGAAAACATGGTGGCACTACACCACAGACAAACTATAAAACCATCTGCAAACAACAAGTCGATGTATGAAAGCACAATTAGACGCCTTTTCGCACCGCATAGAGACGAAACACTGATCAAGGAAACGGAACTGAACGTGCGGCGCCGGTAGCTATATGCTGCACCTCCTAGCGGCGAGTCTGCGTTTTTCGTTCACACGAATCATCTAAGGTGTGCGCCTCTTCAACCGACTTATTTATAACAGGCTTCTAGTAACTCATTCTGGCCTAGATAGTAGCCACGCGAAAAATTGAAAATAACAATACATTGTAAACGTCGCCAGTTGATTCAATACTCTGAATTCTTACAGCATCTTTATATTTGGTGTACGTTCAAACAGAGGCTACAGCTGAGTACGATTGCTACACGGAGACTGATCGGTAATGTTGAATAGTGAAAGTAAATGACATATTATAAGAGTCAAGTTTCTTATAATGCTTTAGATATAAGCTCATGATGATCTAATACCAACTTGCGTTAGTTCCAATAGAATGTTCTTATAACCCATCCAAGTTTAACTACCTCTGTCCTATTGACTTCCTGCTGTTCAGAAAGTAGCAATGATTCTAAGCTACATTTACGTCATGGGAGTGCGGCTACTGCAATACGAATACAGTACTAGCACAACTTACTATACTAATACAATAAACTACATTACAATGAGGTTACAGATGAAAGAACTCGTCAGAATTTGTCCAAATTGCTGATTACTATAGATAAAACAGCCACATCTATACTCTCCTGGGCCTTCGTGATTAAAGTTTCAGTTTAGACTTACTCACAAACTTACTCTTAAAAAGGTGAGAGCATATTTCTGCCCGGACAAAATCTTAATAACCATTAGAGCTGTGCAAATGCGCTACTGAATATTAATGTCACAAGTTCACCATGGCCAAAAACACCGACAGGTAAAACGAAACAAACTTGTAAACGACTGGAGTTAGTATATTTGTTTGCTGGCAGGGCGATCGAACAAATATAGGCGTTGTTTAGTATACTTTTCCAGATTAGAGCATATCAAAACCAAACAATCTAAAATAAGCCCCAAAAGGTATGGTAAAGGAGAGGACCGGAAACACCCAGATGATGGCTCCTAGGTATGGGCTGTAAGGTTTTACTGCCGTCGTCTGTTGAGTTTGTACTCCGGTTGTACTGATTTGACGTTTTTCCCTTTCGATTGACCCCACAAGATCGGGCGATGGCTTCGAAGACTTTGGGTCCTTCCAGGTCTCTTCCAACGGGTTGGCTGTGCACAAAACATTATACGTTATAACTTTGTTGACAAGTAGGAGCCCAAGTTTTTATCGACTGCCCTATTTTAGTTTCACTATGTCATTCCTAAGATGCATTTACAATATCAAATGTTCTTCATTTTCCGCTCCAGGAGCCGGGTTCCAAAGAGTGCGTATCCACACTCACTATTAGCGCCATCTACTGATAACAGCGTAATCCTTTACTGAATGAATGGATCCGATATCAAACAGAATCTGCAGCTAACTGAACCTCGAATCTTTCAATCTTCAGTTGGACTGAACTCTTTTACTTTCTATGTACTTATTATAACATTTATTGTTCTAAGAATATTCTGAAGTGAAGTAAGCGTTGCACAAGATACAAGGTGAACTTATTCTGAAACAAACTTTTCTGGTGGTATTCAGTTTAACGTTGCCATGGTTACGCTTTCTCTAAATACCCGCCAATTGACTGAACTTAACGGGACTGAGAGAAGCTGTTCTTACGAACATGTGAATAGTGCATCAGATAGTTGTAAAAATGCATCTTGATAGCTTTCTCGTGTTTCCGTCTTTTGCCACTAAGGAAAGTACCGGATCCTAGATCCTAGAGGACCTAGAAGAAACGCAGGAAAAAAACAATCTAATTGTGTAGGTCACTTACCATTTTCTTTGATCTTCCTGACTTGGTATTCGGTTTGGATGAAATCCAGCATTCTCTTGACGAGCCCTCCGGAGCTTCTTGACTGATCTTCATCTCTAGGTGAATAGAATTGAAACATAAGAGCAGATCTGAAAACCCTCTAAGAAACTCATTTAGGAGCGAAAAAGATGATAAGAAAATAAGAGAAAAAAGTACTTGTAGAAAGTGTCATAAAGGAAATGAGGATCCTTGAGTAAATCTGGCTGGTTTTTACGATCAGTCCACGACTCTCCTTCACGGAGGGTAGCTACTAAATCCAATAAATCCCATAAATGCCAGCTTCTGGTGAAATTGCGCTGGTTTGCATTGCCTTCTCCTCTATTGATCGCGGCGAAAAAGAATAACATCACAACAACGGACACAGTAACTGCTCTCATTTTGGCTTCAAGTGCGGCGACTCATTGACTTGCAACGCATCTTGCACTGCGAAGCGAATGTCTAGCAAAAGGTTCACTGAACTCCTTCACCTTGAATGACGTTTCGCAGAAAACCTTGTCCCAGGAGACAATCTTACACTTTCTGCAACCTTGTCTATTTTACTTTCGTTTCCACAATTCCCACCGAATAGATTTCCCCAGTAGTCTGTATGTAACTAATGCTTCGCAGCTTCTATTCATAACGTGAACTCGAGAGTTTTAGTGAATGGAAATTAACCTCAGAACCAAGAATTTTATTGCTACTTTATGCGTTATGATTCGATATAGAGAACTGAGTCACACGCATCCTACTAGGGAGCATTAAAAGTAAGATTGACACAGGGATGAAGCAAAATTGGTATGAGTTGACAATGAGGATATTATTAATATTTTTTTTTACAGAGGGGCACAACTAAAAGTTCTTTTCCTTCTTGTCGGGGTTATCATATGATTAGTAATGGTGACAGGTCACACACAAGAATGAAAACCATGTCACGTGGTTGTAGCTTATTAATCGTATTCACGGATCCCAGCGGAAATCCTGGACAATTTTGTCCTGATCAACGTATTCGAATATGTGGGGAGCGTTGATTAAGATTCCAATGGTTCCTGCGGTTGTGACGGCGAAGAAAACGTATAACTGCAGACGATCTATAACCATCGCCACATACTTCCAATCCTCTCGGATCTGTAGTGAGAAAAGAAAAGAAAGATTTTTAACCAACGATTTTGTGGTGCAGAATCGATCGTCTATATTTCAATACGATGGCACCACAACAATTTTAAGTTAGCCCTAAGCTAAGACTAAAAGCTGCTATTCTGTTTCTTGTGCTGCTGTATCTCGATCTATCTTTGCAAGGTCGAGTTCAACCCTTACATTACTCGTTGTCTGCCAGCAGATAGAACTTTTACTGTCATGAAGTTTTAGTGTTCATACCTGCATATATTCGTCTTCGTTTCGCAAGTGTTCGGCTATAAACTCCACTGCCTCGGTTGCCTTATACGCCTCGGGAGTCAAAAGAAGAGAATCGACGGGGTCGACATCTCTGGTAGCGTTGCCGTTTCTCTCGCGTTCGTCCTGGTCTCGTTGCTCGCGCTCTCGCTCGCGCTGATCGCTGTTTTGACGGCTCATTTTACAATCGGGATGGTGCAAGTCGGCTAGCTCCATAACTTCAAGTTTTCCTGGACCTCCAAAAGAGAGTGGAGGAGGGGGTGGCGGTGGAGGTGGTGGCGGGCCTACGGCAGCTGCTGCGGATGTTGGCGGGGGAGGTGGTAACGAGACTCCAAAGCTTCCATAGCCACCGTAGCCACCTGGTGGAGGTTCCATCATCCATCGAAGACGAGTCTTTTTGGGACGTTTCATGAAAAGAACGATTGGAAGATACTTGAGAAAGACGACCCGAATCCAGTTGGGCATCCGGTGAGTACGAGGACCACGGAAGTTCCAATTGATGATAACAACAGTCACTAGGATACTGAGAGTATTCATGATGAAAGTGAAAAGCAAGTATTTGGCAATCAAAGGAAGCACGAGGGATGTTGGTGGTAGAATTTTTGAAACCAGCAACAAGAAGACAACCAGGGAAAGGAGAATGCTGATACCCAAAGTGACCTTCTCACCGGCTTCTGCCGGTAGGTAGAAAACAAGAACGCAAAGGAACGAAATGAGCACGGTGGGTAGAATCAAGTTGACGGTGTAAAAGAGAGTCTTGCGACGAATCTTGATGTGAAATGTTATGTCCATTTGCGTAGGATTGCCTTCATACTCGTTGCGGTAGCCAGGGACGTCGATGATATCCCAGGTCCCGGATTTCCAATAGTCCGACAGATCCACGTGTTGTTTGTCCAGGTAAAAGTTTAGAGATACCTGGTCTCCGTTAAAAGTCCACGAACCAAACTTGAGTAAACATGTTTGTTGGTCGAACGGGAAGTACGTCACGTCTATGGTGCACGAGCTCTGCACAAATGGAAAAAACAAGTTGAGACGTACTGCAATGCAGGTTTGATTAAAGAAAGTGTAGAATCGACGGCAATTTATAGAGCCAAAGGACGAACGAATGATTTTTAGTCGTGAACCGATAGCATACCTGGTAAATGGCAGGTGGCACCCAGAGCACTTCTCCCGTGGAATAGATAAGGACGTTACACTTGTAGCGAACTTCGTAGTTTCCATCAGCGCTAATTAAATATAATGCCGTTAAACAAACAAGAATATCGTCGTAAGATCTGGGTGACAGAAAGGAAGTTGCCGTCTCCGACTGGCGAGCGGAGCGGCGATCAATATAACCAGGGGGGCTGGCGGGGGCTGGGCTTTTGGTACCACGACATGAGCACATGGAATGTATACAGCCAAATTCCCACCAAAATGGCACGCTGAACTTGCTTTTATTACAATTCTTGTACATCAATCACCGTTTTGCAGAGATACAAGTTAATATAAAAGTCGATGTCAGAGTTACAATAGTATTGCTTCTGGGAAAAAAAGCTTCATGTGCTAAGCAGGTATTGATCTGGCTATATACTTTTAGAGGAGGTGTCGACCAGATGCTGAGTGCACCAAATCGGGATTTCAGTAACGCCTAGCTGAGTTCGTTCTCCTGAATTCTTTCGCCAGGGACAGAATGATGAGCGGTATTGTAAACAGCATTGCTAAGTACTTACTTGTTGAAAAGAACGATATCAGGCTTCCAGACTCTATCAGGCGGTAGTCGCAAAACGTTAATGCCCCCGTAATCGGCCACGTCCCACTGCAACTGGTAATCCTGCCATGTCTATACAACGAGAAAGTTTCGTTAATCATTATTCAACATGACCGATGTTGGTTCGAGATGCCACTGGATAGGACAGCTGCCATTCAGACTCACCAATCGAAGCCATACGTTGGATTTCATCACTTGGTTCTTCTCGTTCTAATAAGAAACAAATAACATATCTTAGCTTGATGGAATCTTCATGTTTTGTATCTTCACTTACAACGCTGATGAGCTGGGTGAAGGTCAGTCCAAATCTGACTTCAACCTTGCTGGTCATATTTTCAACCGGACGAACAAGTTTGTTGTACCCGCGGAAGAGATCCCGAACCAATCGTTCTTCATCTTCTGAACAAAGACCTGCAAAAGAGTGTTTGTTCAAGTATACGGTTCTACCGTGATATGCGATCTACTTAAAACCAGTCTACAACATAGTTTCAGTGGTCCTGACTTCAAATATTTCTTAACACACTTCAAATGCCAGAAAACTTACCGAAAAATTACTTAAACTGACTAAAAATTACTTATTCTGCACAGCTGTACCTGGGTTTGCCGTGCCAACACAAGCTAAAGGGAAGAGCTTATCCAAACGTAATCATTTTAGACCACAGCGCTGTTTACCCATATGGCACTTCTTTGACAAGTTGGAGCGTGTGGTGGGACAAGCCCCTTTGTTATTAAACGTCTGTTGTTTTCCGACGAGAGAAACAGAGAAGAAATGGCTCTTCCCTTCACCCGCTTGCAAGCTGAACCCAGCCAGCGCGGGGAAGAGTAGAACTTTATCGATCCGCAGCTTTCAGAGACTGGGCGTTTGAGTTCTATCTGTAATTACTTTCTCGCTTCATAACAGATAAAGGATACTTGACTTTGAAGATTTACTTAGTTATTAAGGTTCCGGAAAACATATAACCAGAGCTTTAACTAGACCACTGAACGAGAGAAAGAAGTCTAAACAAAAGTACCTCTATTTGCCGCGAGAAGCAAAGTCAGGGCTAAAAGCAGCTCTGCAGGTAGTCCGAGGCGCTTCATCATTGACTGCAGGTCAATATATCTTCTGAACAAAGAACATAACCTACGCAACGAATTACGTTGTAGTAGAATCGCGTTATGCCGTAAAATTTTATGTTTACAATGCCTTCTTCACAACTGCGGCTCTGCGTCCAACTGGACCCACGCCGTTTAGTGCTAGAACCAGCTTATGAGGCGCATGCGCGCTGGTGTTGACATGGGATGTAGAGAGCATGCGCGGTTTCTTTTCCCATAAAAAGACTTGTGTTTAAATGTACGCACAAGAGAATAATTTCGAGGATATATGGAAATACCAATCATAGGTTATGAAATGTCAGAGGTAATGTTGTCTATGAATCCAATCCAGTAAATTGAACTAAGAAGGCCGTTTACCCTCTTGCGCGTTTTACGTAATGAAAGCTTCAATCTATTGGTAAACGGAGGAACTCCTAATCTAAAGTTGATGTGAAAGCTGGAATTTAGCTTTAAAAATTCCTAATTCGCAGAAGTTATTCAGACACGTGCAGTGCATGACCATAATGAGAGTCAAGGGGTCCGCAACTGGCCGTCTAGAGTGTACGAGGATACTTTTCTTGATAGATACTTCGGGATGTTCAAAGTTATTTTGGGTTATTGAATTAAGATTTTAAAAATTGTTCATTTGAATGTCGGCGGTTAATTTTGCTTTGGAATGATTCTTTTAGTTAAAGCAATCATCTCTCTCCAGTCTCCAGGCCAAATGCAGAAATCCTTGATGTTGTTTAAAAATCCTGAACAGCTCCTCTCGAAGGGAAATCTCCATATCCCCATAATTCTTTAAAGTCTGGCACAAATTGCTTCAGTATCGTCAGAAGTCTGGTAGGCACACGCCTTTCTTTTCTAAGAATTTTCTCAAAAAAATATATTCAGGCAATTTCATCTGTTAGTGATGCTAGCGAGAGTATTTCCTGTACGTCGACGTCAGCTTCAACGATTACGAAACGATAATCTTGAATAATCTAAGGATCAGCAGTAAATCGTCACCAGAAGTGCAATTGAATGATGGGAGAGAACATACTATTCAAAGATAGTTACGAAGTTTACCGACTGTAGGACTGATTGCTTTTCACCACATTAACAGAAGCATTCACAAGTTTGAGGCGCGCATCTGTTGAGCAGTCTCTTTCTATTCGAGCGGCTGTAGTTTCTTGTTTCGGTGTGGTGGTGGACGCATCAAGGCTTAAAACGACGGCTGGGAGATATCTTGAGATATTTAAGGATGGGATATCAGATATTTGACAGGGCGTACGAGGATACTCGAAGTTGTGCTGGACAGGTAATCGCGTTACGTTACCGTAATTACGTTACACGTGACATACTTCATAAGAACTTTACCAAGTGTTGTAACCCAGTTAATACTTGGGTACTGGAACGTATAATGAATACAAGAGGTGATCCTGAAAAAAGCTTATAAAGGACTCCCTTAAACGGGGTTATGTTTTGATTGAATACTTTTGATCCTGCGTGATTCGTTGCTATACACCAGGTAGTTGAAATGTCAAAGTAACTTGAATTTGTGTATTGCGCTCCGACTGTCTGGATGCACCATGCATACCACTAGATTCGGTATGTAACAAGAAAACACCAATGATGATCTACGATACTATACAAAGAAGAGAATTGAAACTTGATATAATAGAAAAGGCAATGATTGGGGCCGAGGTGTATACTTGTAACCACTATTCAGAACCTGCTAAGTGAGGCATGGAGAAAACATGAATACAACCCAAAGTCCGCCAAGTACCTACAAAACTAAACCACCGTACAGAATGTAGTTTGTTTTTGCATAGTTGCAAAACAACTCAGAGCAATCGTGTCATCGTAGTTACTACCAAAATCAAACACAATAACAGGACAATGTTGGCAAGTTAATTTGAGCCAGTAAAAATAACAATGTTGGGCAAATTTTGGAAGTACATACCACCACACAATAAGGTGAAAGAGACAAAAGGAAGATGAAGTCGAGGAAGGAGGTATGGCTGCTCTAGGCTACGTACCGTGATTGTTCGACGCACAGTCATGCAGCTACGTCTTTCTTCAACGCTTTACTACTTGCTTTGATCGGGAAACTTTGGAAGTTTACTGGAACATTCATAGACTAGTTTACTAGGTGCATGGAAGAAAATTCGGGATTGAGCTTTGACTAAACTAAGAGGGTATATGCGAGTAACAGCCATGAGAGACCTGGAAGGGGCAAAAAAGCAACAGCAGCGAAGAAATGCCGCATTGCTGACAGCTTCTTAAAATAGACGCCTGCATTAGAGTATACAGAAAGACTGCGAAGGTTCAAAAAGCGGGATTCTACTCGCCGTATTCTACAGTTACACAGAAAAATTACGGCACTATAATGTGAGGTGCTGAGAAGAGCACCGCCACCGTTGCGATTACGGTGAACAAGGTGAACAGGATCAGACACACCCTGTCAACCACCATCGCAGCGAATTTCCAGTCGTTTGTTATGACGGAAGCCTCCTCCTCTTCGCGGATTTTCTCTGTTATCACTCGTAATTCTTTCAGGATAACCTGCAGTACACAGAGACATTACAACGGACATACAAACGGTTCTAAAACTAGTTTTAGATTCTATCCTTTGGTTTGGATATAATCCTCCGAAACGTTAGTTCATCCTATGAGTTCCATTATTTTGAATTACCGTAAGTTCTCTATGCGATCCGAAACAGTTATGTATAGATGGAGGTTCCTCGTGGCCTTGACCAGGGGCCGGCATAGCTGTAACTCGAGGAAATCCAATAGGTATGCCCATGGTTAAGCCAACTCCACTTCCGGCTGAGCTAAGCGTGCAGCTGTGAGGGCGGAAATCATCGTCGATATCGAGAACGTTGGCTAGTAGACTCCTTGACGACCGTTCTCTCATCTCTATATCGCGCATCTTATTACTCATGGCTATCGACTTTGGTGATGGCTTCATGCCAGGCCGAGACATACGTAGTACCCAGGGTAGCCAGTGAAGAAATACTGTTCTAATCTAAAAGCAAACACGAGAGCTGTCAGTGGCGGACGATTGCGAGAAAGTAGAATTTGTCTTTCAATGCACAAGTGGAAATACGACATACCCACGGGGACATATCATGTGTATCTCCGTTGCGGTGATGGTAATTCAAAATGAGTACGGTAGACACAACGGATGAGGCCACCATAAACATTATGCAGTTGAAATAAGTCCCTGCCAGAAAGAGGAAAGCCTGTAAGACGTCATGTACAGCGGCAAAGAGAACACGAAGCACGAGAACAAAACGAGCAGAAAGGACCACAAGTGAATGTCAATGGTTTTTACGTTGGCAAAGTCTCTTGGATTTTACTACATGCCATTAAATCTAGCCGCGTGTTACTTGGCCAGAAGGAGGAGGGCGTTCATGGATGGCTAACAAATATCTGTCGTACAACACTTACATTTTAATAGATGAAGTAAGCTGAAAGAAAATGTTTATTAATTTCATGCAGAGGATTTTGGTTTTAGATCGTATAATAATAAACCTGAAATAAAGAAATAATTAAACGAAGCAAAAGGAGAGCGGGGAAGAACATGAAAAACGGTACAAAACTGTAAGGGACCGAACCTAGAATTGGTACTGCGTCGGAGCTCTCAGGCAGAGTATCGCAAATCATTAAAGAAAACACTGTCAACGATAGAAGAATAGTCACTCCTGCAATTAAACAAAGTTTTCGTTACACATTGGCTGAAAACTAATGAGAGGTCTGCACAATGTCTTTCTTAAAAGAGACGTAGCATCGAAACCTGTGTTCAAAGAAGACAGTTAGTCAGCCCCGCCCTTCCTTTTAGCCGCCCAAGTAACACTTTTATCGATTGCATCCACACCAGGGAGGACAGGACTAGTCAGGGAGTTTTCAAAGAACGGGAAGGTCTTGTGGATGTTCATTTACCTATAAGAGGATGTTCTGAAGCAGGTGGCATCGTTGAACTGACGCTATGCAAAAGGAATGTGAGCGATAGCAGCACAGTAACACCTAACGTAACAAATGAACCCAATCAATCAATTACTGACATCTGTCGGTGGATGCTCGACACTCCTTAATAGACCGTGTCCTGGAAGTACAATGCCCGTTAATGTGAATTACGAGATGACGGCCCTCCTCCGAAAACCATTAATAACAAGCTGGCCATTGAATATCAATCATGAACTAGTTACTTCACTCAGTACCTAACAAAGGAACAGCGTCGGACGTTGCAGGCATTGTCTCGGCCACCATATTGAGGAAGACAGTAAGCGATAGCAAAATAGTTACGCCTGAAAGCCAGAAAGATAAGTAAGTAAAATCCACGTTAGTCATCCCATCTAGTTCCAGGTGGTTGCTTCACAATATCTTCTCTGGATTGTCAAATGAATCAATGTCGAGGTGGACTATTTCGCCCCACAGCCGCTTTCGTGGTTAAGAATGTAACGCAGCGCGCCTCTTTCTATTTGCTTTTAGTTATTGTGTAGAGCAATATTAGCCGTTGTATACCCAAGGTTAATTTGCTTCCGCAGTCGCTGGGCAGAGCAAAAGCTAAGAGTGTCATGGAGGAAATCATCACGCAAGGGAGTATTACGTTACACCAATAAAACAATGATCGCCGACGTAAGATGACGCTGAAAGTAATATCCACGTAGGGCTCTTCACAGCAAGAATACTGTTTCACAGTGCGGTGGCCAGGAACTCCTAGAATTCATAGATCCAGTAGCCACTAGACCCTAGTTTGTGTAAACACTACAGCCTTTTTATACGTTGCACTGTTCAGCTGAATTATGTCTTCCTACAGCCCAATACGGCAGTTGTGAGCACTGCGACTTGCGTATTCACGCTGCAATACTGTGTACCCTTGCTCAAAAAGCCGAGTTCTAATATTGTGGATGCCTCGAAAAATACTATACCTAATGAAAGTTTTTCTCCCGAGTCTGGAGGCAACGTAAATCCCAAAACTGCCATGGAGGCTATAAGTACACAAGGGACGATCAAGTTGAAAAAATAGTAGAGCGTCCGTCGACGTATGATAATCGTGAAGACAATGTCCACATAAGGCTCTGGGCAGCAGGCGTAGTAATTCAG
This sequence comes from Leptestheria dahalacensis, assembly GCA_022114935.1. Classification (NCBI taxonomy): domain Eukaryota; kingdom Metazoa; phylum Arthropoda; class Branchiopoda; order Diplostraca; family Leptestheriidae; genus Leptestheria; species Leptestheria dahalacensis. The sequence continues at coordinate 24,092 of JAIQCU010000197.1, read as the reverse complement.
ATTCCGCTTGCCGGGCACTCCTGGTTCATTAAAGCGTAAAGAATACCAACTTAATATGGCCGGCGCCGGGGTTATAGGTTGACGCACAGCGTGAAAACAGCCACATGCGCGTGAAGAACTTGGAAGAGATAACGCATGCCAATGTTTTCAATGAGAGAAAAACAGGGGGCATACAACGTCGGTCCCCAATAAGCGTTCCGAAGACGTAGCCTGTAAACGAGCATCAGAGACCCTTGCCGACAGTTTAATTCTGGTTTTTATTTTCATGTGTTCAGTGATTGCTTTAAGGAGAAACAGCTGAAAGAAGTTTTAAGAAGTATAGTTACTGTCAAGTCAGGTTTTAAGCATTCAGTTGGAGACAATCACAGAAGTTACAAGGGGTAGAGATGAGTTTAAGTGCGATGCATTTCTTATGTTTTGAAAAGAAAATTGAAGAGAAACTAAATAAGAAAAAAAAGGCAATACGTAACGTTTTGTGCAACCAGTAGTGGCCAGCCTGGTAAATACAAGCGAAATCCGCAGACTCGGATCTAATTTGAATGGAGCCTTTTCCCCAACTTGTGTATTTCCTTTGAACCAGTTCTTTTTTGATTCTTACTGTGACTGATGCTCGATTAGTCTGGCCTTCGGGTAGCGTTTTCCCGGATTTGAGGATATAATTATGTTCTCTCCTCTGGTAAAGCAAAGAATGTTCTACGCCAAGCCAACAACATAACGGAATGATTAATAGCTTACTAGAACTCATACCCACAGTCAAGCTTAGACCTATCTTTGGCTTCTGTGTCGCTAACGAAGCATACTATTTGCAACACTTAAGCTTCAGTTTGTGCAACGTACAAAAGTACTCAAACAAACAAACTATACAACGGCATCGAAAGGCGCAGGACATTGCAACTTCAAACCTCCATTTCTCATTCCTTTAATCTGCGCCAAGTATTTGTAGCGTATACATGTTTATATACGTACATTGCTACAGTTACTACTTCGGCAGTTTTGAAGCTGCAGGCCCTTTTGCATGCAGTCACCAAATGCACACCAAGATGATTAGTCGTTGCAGATGTGCAAGTTATTCGCAAATTTTCATCACCGAATAGCCCGGGTTATTGTCATTCGCATCTTCTGGTTACAATATCCAATCGACCATCTAGGTCGGTTGGTATCATATTACGTCTCAGTTGCGTCAACAAAAGGTGTGCATTTAGTGTGCCTCTCCTATTGGCCTAGAATGTCATCATGTTTACCCAAAAGTTCCCATTCGCCGTTGGCAATGAAACTACTGATATCGCCTCCTTCTTCTGACTGCAACTGTAAATCCAACTTGGTTGGGGGAGAAATAATTTAGTCAGCAAATATTGCCTAATGATATCAGAAGCCCGCTTACTTGGAACCCGTCGTAAGTCCAGCTACCAAATTTGATATCGCATCTCTGGTCGTCGAAGGGGAACCACGTGATGTCAATTTTGCAAGTGCTCTTGAAGATTCCGGGAGGCAAGTAGGAACAGCTGCCATTGTTACGCACCACGACGTTTGTCTGGAACGTGCTATCAAACTCTTCGTCGGCGCTAAAAGTATAGCATTACAACTTTCAGAGGCACTTCAACTAGACACAACAAGCTACAGAAGTATTAACCGATCACTTATCGACTTATCAGTTACTAAGCACTCTTAATTTACCAAAGCATCACTGACCTATTGTACATAAGGACATCAGGCTTCCAAATACGGGTCGGGGGAATTCGTAGATCTTTCACTCCACCGTAGTCGGTGGAATTCCAGCGCAAGTTGTAGTCGGTCCATTCCTACAACCATCACGTTCGTAATTCATGTTGTCTGAAATTATGCTCATTCTTACCAGCTTGAGCCACATGTTGGTGATGAGCAGCTGGTTCTTTTCATCCTGAATGAATCGCAACATTGATAAGTTGGTTTTCTAGCCTGGGCCAAACACACTTATGCAAACATTTTTTAAACAAAGTGATTTTTAAGTAAGATTATAGTTCAGCACTTTTGGCAGCAGTGTAAACGAATACACGTCCGAGAAATAGAGAGCGAAACACATATTTCAAATTCCGGTGGGGCAAAGGCAGAGAAAAGTCATTTCCTGGTGCCATAGCTAGGAAACCGGTAATTGCATGACTTGATAGAACCCTTCAACCGGCGTGGTGCACAGAGAACGTAATTTTTGGTCAACAAAGGCGGCTATTGTATTAAGCGCTCTCAGACAATGGGCGGGTTAGTTGATATGCCTCTAAGCAGGCTGCTTTTATTAATACGTACCACATCGATTATCTGCATTACTATTATCCCAAAGCTGATTTGAATGGGATCCGATTCATTGGCCACGGGTCGTTCTAGTGTGTTGTATTTCTCCAGTAGGTGCTGCAGTAATTTTCGTTCGTGTGCTCCTTGAGATGACCCTATTTGAATCACGTAAACCATCATCACCGCTAATCATTTTCATAAGTACTAGGGAAGTTCAGCTTAACGACTAAAGTTGAGCACATAAAATGGACGTGGTATTGCTGGAACTTTCTAGTACAGTCCAGTAAAACAAAAACGTAAGTTTTGAGATATTAACGTGTTCGTCGCCCTTTGGTATCGCTCTTGCATCGTTCACCTTCATCCCGTGTATCGCTCTACACATATCACGCGGCGCTTTGTTGGGACCGAACACACATACACGCAATCTCCAACCGTGGAGGGAATGTACATCCACTGCATGCAGCATATTGATTTTCTTGCACCGCTTGCATCTTGCTGCACCATGAAAAGAAGTACCTTAATAGCCTTAGCTGATTCATTTTACTATCAGTAATATCAAACGGCAGAGGATAAATGGGTGCGAAAAGGACAAGGTTCAGTGCTTTCTAGCAACCAACAGTGAAACTGAACAAGTTTAGTAGTTACAATAGTTTATACTTCAGTTACATGTACCGCTTCACATGTATGTACAGTTTGACAAGATGGTGGGTCAAAGACTTGACGAGTTATTCGAGTCCATAAAGAACCTTTGAGCAATTCCTTTCTCCAGTTTGAGTTGACAGAGCAAGTCGCTTGCTGAAGGACTGAGAAGCCAATCAAGTCTGGGCCTTCAGAAGGAACTCGCACAAACACTTGAATCTTTTAGTGTTGCTGCTTTTTACTAGTTAACTATATGGATGTGTTTTGTCCTTGTGGCAAAAACGACCGAAGTTTTCTCGCTAGTGTAACGAAGTGTACTGTGATCTACATCTAAGCTAGCTACTGTAATTACTAGTAGAAAACAGTAGCTTCGCACGTCCAAGAAACCTTTCCAGTGGCTTGGTCTATATTTTGGTCTTCAGTTAGAACATCTCAAGTAGTTATGCTTACATGCCGTTGTACGCAGTGGTGAGGTGGTAATAACTAAGTTCCAGAACAGAAACTTGTCGAACATACTACAGAACTAAACCTGTGAAGTATCGTCTTTATAGCCAAGTTAATAAAACTTCACATTCTTAAAGTGTTATAACAGTCAAAGAAGACGCAGTACTTTTTAGTTATAAGCCTCACAAAGTCGGAAACAAAGCTGCGAAGTGGCTAAGTTAAAACGTATACTAGTCAACATTATCCGTTAACAGCTAGGTGACGGTAATTCACAAGTCCGTGGGTAAATTCGTCTTTTGTATCCAAACTGCGGCGCCGCTATCAGTCTTTTGTTGTCTACAATATACGATTATTGTTTCCTGAAGTGTGCGAGAGACCGTACAGGCATCGGATATCGAGTACTCGGACATCAACCCGGCTTTGTAACAACAAACAAACGTAATAATACAATATATAACATCGATAGGTAGGTAGATAAGTAGGTAGATAGTTAGGTAGACAGGTAAATGGAGAGGCAAATAGATAGGCAGATAGTTAGATAAACTAATAGGTAGAGGACAGGTTGGTAGTAAGAAAGATAGTTAGATATACTGATCATAAAACAAGTTTATACTCTTTCTACCAGTTACGGAAGGTGAAGAATCATATCCACCGTTCCGAAAGTCACATTATAACAAATCTATCATTATATATAAGCTTTTACTTCCGTCTTGTGTTCTCATCTGTTCTAGTCTCAGAGGAATCCCAGCAGCAATTGTTGCTTAAGGCAATAACTTTTCTTCTACCAAAGATTCGTTCCCCAGAGCCCACACTTTCTCTATAGAGAGTATGACATGGAAGAATAACTGAGTTAATTCAACGTACCCCAACAAAATCCATATTTACCCATTCATACGCCGTATTTCATAATGGTGACAAGTTTTTAAACACCCATTAAAAAATAATCATGAAATATTGATTTATACACCTCGGTAGCACGCCTTTCTATAAAGTAGAGCCTAGTAGCTTAAGTCAAATGGCAGTCGTGTAGAGACTTAATTGTTGTTTAAACAGCATTAGAGCTGACTGTGCACGCCAGGAATGCTTTATTCACCGTAAAGCTTTATTATATTCTGATTCGCTGTCGCCACGTAAACGGTAAAGAATCCACTGCATCGCCGTGAAAGATAGCTAAAACCCGCCTCCAAAGGCAACCAGCGCGATCGATATTGCCTGCTTGAAAATTGCTGGTATCAAAAGATAGCACTTCTTTTTTTCCCTCCCGTTTTATGTTGAACCGCCGTGGTTTCATCAACACAAAAGCCATGCGACCAAATAGTGCTTTTGAAACTTGTATAACAAATTATCCGGGCTGTAAGAAGGGAAACTCTCGTGAGATTCTAACAAGATAAATTTCCTACTTCAAAGCACTTTGCAGTACTAGTCGGATTAGTAGTAAGGGTTTAGCTACATTTCTTCCTTTCGTCCGTTGTCAACTGTCGACATGTTGGAAAGTTCACGTTTCAATTGCTAAAAATTCAGGGCCTTGTCTACCCTCGATGTAATGATAAAATGTAATGACCTCGAATAAAATACCCTCGATAAGACATGGAAACATGGCCTAACAACTATGACAAGTAATAAAAGACAAATAACAGAGTAGTAATCTTGCAAGTCGACGGTCTAACCGTATTGGAAGCTACCCAACTTCCTGATCAGCCACGAGCATTTACTGCCAGAACTTTTGCCAGAGCTAATTCGAATCAATGAGCTAAACGCTCTCTACATGACCGGCAGCATGATTGTCACTTTATAAGGGTTACACGAGTATTCTCTTCTTGCTAACGCCTCCCAACTTCAAACAAAAGAAACGCTGTTTTTGTGTCAAAACTCTGGCGAGTTGAACTGGTATGTGAAATATCATTCCTAATCTTCGCGCTTTTATTTTTGGTGCGCCAGCTGTGTCACTTCAGACCTGACATGTGGAATACCTTTCAAATGCTTCAAGTCCTTTGGGCTGCTTAAGAATAACAAAAACAGAACACGTTTAGCCGAAACGAGTGTTTCAAATCAATTGTCAGACTTTTGGCTATAAATACTGCGAGGTTTGCTGGCTCCGGGCAAAACTGGAAGCGACGGTCTAAAACATCAAATTGCGCTGCTCCATGTTACATTTGCAGACAATGCTTCATTACACTAATGAATTAAAGGAGCCAGTGTTATAGAATCGGGTAATGTCTTGTAAGGAACGGACAAAGACAATCAAACTGTCGAAATACTGTTTCGCGATATGTCTATGTCGACGACACTATACATAACGAATATACGATGCAAATGGTGCATGATAGAATCAATCCCAGTTTGGCGTCATTATCGGTATTCAGAACTAACTCGTACTAAGACACTGCTGGATTTAGAACTGAACGGATATCAAGTAACCAAATGTACTGAACGATAACGCATGTGTACTCACGCTGTGGCACAGTTGCTAATATGGCGATTAGAAGAATACACATCTGGTATTTCGTCATTGTCCTCGAATTCCTGTCAAAGTCAAAAAAAGACTGTAAGATTTCTTCTTTTACATACGGAAGTGTAACAGGTGCAATTACAATACACTAGGTGTAATTTACATGTGGGAAGCGAACTACTTACGATTTTTTTTTCAAACCAAGAATATGTTAAAAAGGGACCTAGCGCAGCAGTAGAGGTACTTTTTTACTGTCAGGACTACGAAGGAATCTGACTAAGCAGCTATGACGTACTGAAAACCATTAAGAAAGCTTGAGAGCATTCACAAGAGCAACACATGTAGAAATATTCAAGTGTAAAACATGCATTGGTGAGAATAGACAAGTAAACAAACCAGAAATTAAAGCGAGATACGTCTGACAGTACCCGCTGTTTAGCGGAGGACTGACCGCGTGCAAAGTTGGGTTCTGAGGAACGAACAATCAATAGTGCTAGGTGGTGCGCAGGTCCGCCTCTGGTGTTACAGATTCTGTAATTCGCACGGGTTCTGCGCCAAATAGAAGTTGCCAGGGAGAACTTGAGTTGTCGAAGATGCAAAACAAAGCAGAGAAAACCTGATGCTCTTAGCTCTGAATTCTTTTAGATCTACCAGATCTCTTACTCTATCTTACTTGTACTGAATTCTTGTACTGAATTCTTGTATGAATTCCTGTGTAGAGCTACTAAAGGGTTTTGGACTCCCTCTAGGATCATTAAACTCTACCATTTAATACGACTGTAACGTTATAAATATATTTGTAATATCTTTCGTCTCATAACATACAATGAAAAAACATATCGTAATAATCAATCACGATAAAAGAAGAGAATACGATTCGAACAAAGGCATTAATATCTACTGCATCGATAGGTAACAACAGAAAAAGTTTAATTTACAATACAAGCCTAAATGACAACTTCCTGTTTGTTCGAGCTACTAATGAAGTCTCGTTTGCAGCTACTGAACTATGACAGTACGGATCACTAAAATCAGCTGCCGCTACCGATGTTGATTACATACGGTACCGAACAGCAGCGTTTACTTGTTTCGCAAGGATTCGACGCACATTAGCAGAGTTATGGTACCAAAGTAATGGCATCGGCACGACTGGTTGTTTGGTAGCAAGATGGGTACTAAGATGGCTACAGTCGGGTAAACCCTAATTACGCGACCTACTTGTTCTTCTTGAGAAGTAGTGGTTCCACGTTTGACAAGTCCTTTGTTTCAGTACCTCTACTTGATTTGAAAGGAAGTGCTGTGGAAGCTCTTTCCTTTTAACTTTTTGCTTGATCGCAGTATACTTTACAGGAAACTGAATGCTGCTGCAGGTTATTTGCTTGCAGAAAAGACCAGACGAGATTACGAATAATGTTTAAAATTTCTGTTCCATGTGATTCAGCACTGCTTGAGGGACAAAAAGAGCGGTGAAATCATTGATCTGCTGCCAAAGCTGCATCGAGAGGAACCAAAATGCAGGCGGCTGCCATCTGGCTTACAGAATAGACAACCTTTTCTACTGCTCTGCTTGTTTAGTGACGAGTGCAGTAGAAATTTATCTTATTACAATAATGCTGTACTCAAGACAGATTTGCTTTCCAGAAGAACCAGTCACGTTACTAACATGAACAAAAGCATGAACGGAAGTAGTAGCGACGATATCGCCATCTGGTACGCAGACGATTCATTAAACCTTCCTTATGTTAAACGTTATTGTTAATTATAGTGTTACATCAAGAGGTACACTTTGCAGATTAGTCTTTCTAGTCATTTATGCAATAAAATACGCACTAGCAGCAAAAAACGAAGAAAACAAGGAAGGAAAGAAGGAAAGGAAGGGTTGAAAAAAAACAGTATTCGTAAATAGTCTTTGTTAGCGTTTTGTCTTAAGATGAAGATTAAACAAAAGCTCTTTGAATCTTGCAATCAAGTCTTATAAAAAGAGACTATTGCGCGATAAACCTCTCATTGTTCGTAACTCACATAGAGGGGTGAGCTATCAAATTAGAAGTCACAAGATATTGATAGCCACTAATCCCATCGCAAACATAGCGGTATCAGATGACCGGGAATCGAATAACGATCACGCTTCGTCTTCTACGGGCGATTGAGGTAGGGAAACCGCTTTGGGAAGGAACAGTTTAAAGGTTCCCCACTAGTACCAATTACACTAATACTACGCTAATATAACTACGCTAACAGTAAGCTAATAGAAGTATTAATTACATGACATCCTTCTTTGTCTTGAGGGTTATGTTTGTTTTTCAACTTTCAGATCAAAATACACAAAAACTGCGCGCATGCGCCATTTCCAGGTATCATTGATCTTCACATATCCTTGCTGTGCTTCGTCAGTTTAAGGCCAACTCGGGCCCTACTCAAAACAGCGATATACTTCTCTTGTAAATAAAATTATGGTGCGTATCTCTAACCTGTCTTCAATTGCGCAAGGGTAGTCTACCTTTTCCTGACAATTTGGGTTCAATGCACACAAAAACTTGCTAGTGCTGCTGCAAGAATGTCGAATATTCATTTCTATATCATCCTGTCACTGCTACTGAAAAGCAAAGGTATTCTGGTTTGTATAATTGTCGTAATCTAGATAAGCATCACTTTCATTGCATCTGCTTCTGCTTACGACGATAAATTTTGTGCAGAAAACCTGAGAGTAATGTTAGTATGGTACTTTTGCTGCTGTCACAACAAAGGTCTCCGCAACAGATGGGAATTCTATACAGCCAAGAAGCAAAACTAAATTTTTGCATATCGTCTTTTGGCAGTGTCACTCAAAATCTTCCTTCATGTTCGTTTTGCAATTATCCCTGTATTCTTATAGTCTATGTCGTTAAAAAATATGTATCTATACTAATTGTAACTACAGTATATAACCGCTTAAAATCGTTACATCAGATAGTGCAAGACTTCATCAAAAGAAACTCAGTAGCTTCATGCAACTTCTTTGTTCCATAGCTTGATTCGTATGCGACTATAACATGTATATACAGTATACAAATGCTATTATTTAGTACAAGAGATAAGGGAATGTCCCTGTTACGCAAGAAGGTCTTTTTGTTGGGCAGATGAACAGAAAGTACTCGTACTGGTGTCGATCTTTGGATAGCCGAACATACTTTGACGCCAATCCCACATGTTTTCGCTCACATACACACGTTCGCTGTGCTGACAGACAAGTCGGAAAGCATTTATGTGTGTCGGACACTGCACGAAACCTCCATAAGTATATCGTGTGTGAAGAGTCTTTACTCGGCCTATTCTTACCTAAACACTGCCCTACACTGTACATCTTACTGTTTATTGCTTAAAATTTACCATCCTCACACCAAATTCCTACACAGTCTGATCAATCAATACCGGGGTTATACCCACAGTGCGGGCAAATGCGATAGCTTCGGTTTTGTGACCATTTCAAGGTTGCCTTGTCCCAGTTGCGACATCAAATTAGCAGGTTTGAAAATCATTCCCTATGATGCACCAAAAACTGACAACAGAGCAGCTATAGAAACAGAAATGTTTAGGTTAAAATTTATTGAGTTAGCCGTTACGTTGAATTACTTGTCGCATATACTCGTAATAAGCGCCATGCAACAGAGGACTACTTTGTCGTTTACAGAGGAATAGCTGGGGAATAGCGGAACATGATTTAAGAGAAACGACAAGCAAACCACGGTTGACAGTACATAGTTGCACTATTGCACTCTTACTGGGCACAACAGGAAACGACTCCGATGAAAGTAAACGTTCCCAATTTTTTCCCGTTTACCACCTCTTCTTTACGAAAATGCTTTAGGAGGGGGTGCAAGCTTGTTAGATACATCATTTGCGTTGCTGCTCCCCGTGCAATGCTAAAGGATTATACCATAAAGCCAGCCTGTGCGTGTGCCTATGAATACACAAATCTGGCCAAGAAACAACTTCCTTGTCTGAAAGTAGCTATGTAAATACTCAAGTTGTATCTATACTATAGTGGAAGGGGGGTAAGGAACGTGCGGCTCAGCACATCTTGTGTTTCTTTCTTGTGCTCTACATTATTCATAGACTTTATGGTAATGCACACAGTCGTCTATGCAAAGGCGTCAAAATCCACGTCGTCACGAGATGAGATACAAATGCGCGGGTTTAGCTACAAAAGTACAGTCCTGGAAATATCTTTTTGTCAAGGTAGATATACAGATTGTCATAAAAGAATATGGTCTGCTTTCTGCTCTGTTACCAAATAACGATGGAATGGGATCCCGAACAAGCCATGGATTCTATCTGTCAAGAATCTAAGCCCGAGGTAAGTGATTCATAGCGCCACACAGTGAAGGATAGCTCACATATGTGTCTAAATGCGCATGTCTGACGACGTTTTCAACAAGACGGCTATTAGAAACCGAGGCAATTAGGTTTTATGAAAGTACCAAGCAATGGAGAACAGTAGTACATGTAATGAAGTCTTCTGCGTATTATAGAGTAACAAACAACCAGACTTTATGTACACGTCTTTGTATACACGTTTGAATGCTTAACGATTAGATATGGAACTTGAAATAGATATTTCCCGACTTGGCAATACAGAGATCCCGTTAAGAGGCTGAGGAGATGGTAAGCGACTGATTCAGTAATTCTTCCCTCCTGGAGTGAAGTTTAGGGGTCTGGTACATTCAGAAGGAAATTCAGAAAGGAGCTGACTTGTGCGAAGTGCAGGTGACAGTTGACGGGAGATGCCAGAAACACTTATTGGGCCATTGCGTGGAAGCTGACCCCAAAGAATTCCTTTTCTGCACAGCAGCAAGGGCTTATCCCACTTACAGATGGTTCTGCAGGTTTAAGAAAACGATACGGGCACTATTTGGAAGCACTTTCTAAGAACCGATCAACTGTCTTACATAAGTATGTTTGGATTCTCGAGTGCGGCACCAGTTTATGAGCTCTTTGTTTGCAAATTAGATTCATAATGTTAACACGAAAGGAAATGCTTGAGTGCGCACTTGTTTATAAAACTGCTGTTTAAGCGATAAATCTGTTGCTTAGTTCCCGCTCCAGTCGATGACGATATGACCGTTAGTACGCCTCACTGCGTACCACAGATTCGCTTTTTGAGGATAGGCGATTCCGCAATCAAGCGATGTAAAAGCTGGCTCAATTTGACTTTGACATCCGACCGGTGTGTTTGAATACATCGGGTAACAAAACCCCAGTTGAAATGGAGAACGAACTAGTGCTAATTCTTCAGACGTAATGTGGTAAAACTATCTCAAAGATTTTCCTATATTACACGTATCGACGTCAAACTCAATGCAAACCAATGCAAAATCAATGCAAACCATTTCACTTTATGATTTGTTTTTCTACGGAAACTTCAATTGGAACTAGAACTTGTATAAACTGAAACTTGTGTCATATGATATGAGAAATTAGATTAATAACGAACCATAATGGAGGGGTGATTGTCGTTGCAAAGTAAACATCTGACTAAACGTCAAGTAATAAACTCAAGACCTGGTATCATAAGTACCACTAATTACGTAAATGCTTGTCATTAACGACTTCTCACATCAAAATTAAGCATAAGTTTTTTATATGGCCACAAAATAACTGATGTTTTTCCCCTTATAGTCTGCGAGTCTGGGCGTCACGAGCGAAACTTGTTAAGCAGCTTGCTTGAAAAGTACAACCCATTGGAACGGCCAGTTGGCAATGAATCTGAACCAATTGTAATAAGTTTTGGACTAACGCTTCAGCAGATCATTGACGTGGTAAGTTATCAGATTCGTCGGCGCGATTCTGGTTTTCTTTTTTTCTCAGTTTTTTTTTTCAAAATCCCGCTTTCGTCAAACAAGCTTCGTGAACGTGAATAGAAGCTTAAGTAAGACGTAACAAGCAGTACAATAACCGGTACGTAACTTACGATCCAATGTTCGAACATGTCAAAAGTATAAGGAAAGCTGAACAAAGCAGATATTAAGAAATCACACTTCGGGAGCCGGAAAACAGATGGTCCCATGCAATTAGTGCGTTTCGGTAATTCTGTTTGGATATCAGGAACCTAGTGGTCTATTGTTCTGTCAAAGCTGAAGCAGAACAAAAGACACTGTCTTGTGAAATTACACAGAGTCTAACTTCCGTGCCTTTTTGCCTAGTTTTTGTGCACCTGTAATTGGTGGTATTAGACATACTCCAGTAATCGTCTCGAGCATAGTTTGTTTAATTGTGTTTGTGTTTCTTTGTCTGAACAGGACGAGAAAAATCAAATCCTAACGACCAACTCTTGGCTCAATCTGGTAAGCGATACTTGTCTAGGTGAAAATCTGGGGAAAATAGAATCTGGTTAAAATGATTGAATCGTTGAAGGAATGGACTGATTACAATCTAAGATGGAATCTGTCCGATTATGGTGGCATCAAGGACGTTAGAATCCCCCCGCACAGGATCTGGAAACCAGACGTTCTTCTGTATAACAGGTAATGTCTGAAAATCAATACCGTGCTTCAGTTCGTGCATTTTCTCCAGTTGTAAATCTGCTTTACTGCATTATTGCGTTCTTGTAGAGTGTGCTACTCAAAGATTTATTTCCGTTACGTTAATCTTTCTGCCGACTATTTCCTGCCAAGAATTAAATCATTTCTGAACTGCTGCTGAACTGGAATATTTTTTTTTAATCAACGGAATTCGTTAAGAAACCACTGACGAAAGGTCTTCGTTTCTGTTGTACTCTTATTATTGATCTGGACGATGTTGGGCTTCAGAGATATTCGTCTTCATTTTTATCCTTATGGTTTCATTCTTGAATCGCGGCTTAATTTGCATTCCGTAATCAAACTTGTAATTTTAATTAGTCCCGGGAAGTCGTAAAATGTTTAACTTCAGTAAGAGGTGAACGTGCGTGTCTTTGTGTGTGTTTTTCTTTCTCCATTATTATGTATTCGAGCAACCCAGATCAGACAATTAGACCTACACGTCAGACTGGCTAATGACTGTTTCATGCTTTCAGTGCCGATGAAGGATTCGACAGTACGTTCCAGACTAACGTTATTGTGCGTAACAATGGAACCTGCTCGTATATTCCACCGGGAATTTTTAAGAGCACGTGCAAAATTGACATTACGTGGTTTCCTTTTGACGACCAAAAATGCACAATGAAGTTTGGAAGCTGGACATACGATGGGTTTCAGGTAGATAAACTGTCAATAAATTTACAACCAAAGGAAATCGCAAGTGTGATAGTGCCATTTTGATCAGTACCAATAATAAATATGTATAACATACCATTCCAGCTGAGACGAGACATCACTAACGAAGCTTTAAAAGTACTAGAAAGCTAATGTTCCGTACAGTTTAGATGTGGGATTTAAGCTCACATTTCGTCTTATTCCTTGATAATCAGCATGATTGGGCATTCTTTAATTATAACAGCTTGACTTGCTGGAAAAGTCTGATGGCGGCGGTGATGTGAGCGGCTTCATAAAGAACGGTGAGTGGGACCTAATCGAAGTGCCGAGTATTAGAAACGTTCTCTATTACACCTGCTGCCCGGAACCATACGTCGATATCACATTTACCATTCACATCCGGCGACGGACGCTTTATTACTTCTTCAACCTGATAGTTCCATCTGTGCTGATTTCGTCGATGGCACTATTAGGATTCACGCTTCCTCCCGATTCTGGTGAAAAACTAACATTGGGTAAGGTACCAAAAGTGTTTTCTTCCATGAATGAAAGGGTGAAAGGGAAACTAAGATACTATACGTATATCGAGTACAAGTTTTAAATCGTTATACATTCGCGTTGTGTATGGACTTTATATATATCGTCGTCGTCGTCGTATATCTGTAGATAGAAGTAAATGATAAGTACACGGCTAATTTTACTATATAGTGTGTTACTAACTGAACTAATAGAGTTCAAAAAGGACACTACTAGACTGGTTGCGTCTTTAGTCATGATCTTCTTCTTATTCACTCTCGGTGTGATGATTCTCTCTGAGGTGACCTGACGGAAATTTTTGTCCAAGGTGTCAAAGTGCTCTTGTCTTTTACCGTCTTCCTGAACCTGGTGGCTGAAAAAACACCCAACACTTCAGATGCGTTACCAATTATAGGTAGACTCGTAAGACATTAAATTATCTGGCGGGCATAATGCCGGGGCTCAGGTTATGTTATACCACTTAAAGTAGTTTAAATAATACTGTCATTGCTTAATCCAATACAGATTTATTTACTTCTCTATTTTTTTCCGAATGCGAGTGTTCAATATCTTGCACATGATTTCCCCCTTCCACTTTGGCACATATAATGTTTCCTTTTTGCCATAATCTCTACGGAACCTTGGTGTCAGTTCTCCTTCAATTTTGGTCTCTTTCTTTCTGTTTTCTAGGCGTCACCATTTTGCTCTCTCTGACGGTATTCCTCAACTTGGTGGCCGAAACACTGCCCCAAGTGTCTGACGCCATACCATTGCTAGGTAGCATCACTGGCATTCACTCGTCTTTCTCATCTTCTAGATTGTTGCACGTTATTCTATGCGGCTTGACAAGTCATCATGGCTTTAACCCCCAAATGGTGACTTCTTCTGACATTTTTATTACCTTTTCCTCTTTGTTGGGGGGTGGGGTGGGCACAAGCAGAGGAAGATCTCGTTTAAGTGTCTCCAGGTCTCTGCTTCGGGAACTTTGGTCTTCGGTAAAATCTTGCTGCTGGCGCAAAGGCCTTCTTCTTGCATGCTCTTCTTTTATTCCTTTGACTATGCAAGATTCTCTTCCGAGGTCATTGCTTAAAAAGGGTGTTTCACTCACACAACACTTTCCCGGACTATCTTTTTTTGCCTGCGCACTGTGGTTGAGGCGGCGGCTGAAGATGCTTATACTTTTTGGTTGCATTCGCTTTGTCAAGTCAAGAACGGCTGGAACGTACACTAACATTGCTTCTTTGTCTAGTTTTCAACCTTTTGCTGACTTCACGCTTCAGTAGTTACTGGGACAATCTTCGTTTGCGTTTGTGGCAATGACAGTTTAATGAAGAAACGAAAAGAGCATATAGATGTGTAAACGTTTTCAACTGTACAAAGTTTTCAGCTGTCGCCCCGGCCTTTGTCTTAATCAAGCTTCTGTTTGGTTAGCAATTGTAGCATGCAAGTGACTGACTTTCTGTTTCGGGCAAAGTTGTTATACTGATAGTTTTTTTTCCTACTGAAAGGTACCTACTTTAACTGCATAATGTTCATGGTGGCGTCTTCAGTAGTGCTCACAGTAGTGGTCCTCAACTACCACCACCGACGAGCTGATATGCACGAGATGCCTTCATGGGTAAGTTAAAGCTTTCAAGTCGCCTTTTCTCTTAGACGATAGCTTTCTTGTTCCAAATCTTCTTGCAATCCATCTTTCAACTGTTCAGAAGAAATTCAGTTTCAGCGTTTGATTTTAAGAGAGCGAGTTCAGCATTGATGAACTAGTAAGTTGACTAGCAAATTGATTGATTTAGCCTTCGAGCAAAAAGTTTTGTAAAAGTGGTTTTACTTTTAAGAAAGACTGGGTTAAAGATTTCCAGCGGCTCCGTTTATTGTCATTTCGCTGCGGAGCTGGTCATAAACATTTGGGAACTCCTTGTTGTAAAACTTTGCTTCAAATAGGAAATCGAACTCCTCACTCTCTCTCTCTCTCTCTCTGTTTCTCTCTCTCTTCTCTCTCGTACTGTGTGTCTCCTTTATTTTCCCAGTGGCACCACTTCAGCTATTGGGTATTGATCTATTGATACAAGCATTGTACAACCTGCTATTTACAACCGTACCATACATTCAGACAGATTAACAAAAGAAGATTTGAAAACACAAAAAACACTTTCAAGGTGCGGACTTTATTTCTGCTGTGGCTACCCTGGATTCTTCGAATGGGTCGTCCTGGAAAGAAAATAACCCGAAAAACCATTCTGATGAATACCCGAATGAAAGACTTGGAACTGAAAGAACGCTCATCGCGAAGTCTACTAGCTAACGTACTCGACATGGACGACGATTTCCGCAGTAGTTCTGGTATCTGCTACGCACACTATAATAGCATTGGATCGAGGTATGCTACGGGAGGAAATAGCACGACTTTAGCAAATTTCCCATCGTCGACATCGTATCACCAAACTCACCAGGCTAGCGATCGGCATCATTCAGGAGTCATGTCATCCAATATGGCAACGTCAGCGTTTTCCAGCAGAACTGCAGGCTTCCTCAGTGACGATGACAGCAACTCAACTACGCCTTGTTACCAGGTACGTGCCAATAGCAAGATCCTTCAAATCGTACAAGTAGGCAAATTTTCATATGCTACTGCAAGTTATAAGAACTTGGCGCAATCGAAAAATTCAGTGTATTTTTTGCGATCCTCATTCTTGAAAGTTCACTACTTTATCCTCTGTTTAACCAACCGTTTATCTAACTAAATGTAGCTTACAAAAAAAATTGGACACTACAGTAATTGCTACTGCAGGCTCAGCGAGATCTTCAGTGTATCATTCGGGAGCTGCGTTTCATCACGGCACGTATGAAGAAGCAGGAAGACGAGAATGATTTGATTGGTGACTGGAAATTCGCTGCCATGGTGGTTGATCGGATCTGTCTCATCATCTTCACGCTTTTTACTATTGTTGCGACAGTTACAGTTCTTCTATCTGCCCCACACATAATCGTCCCTTGAATTCCATGGCCCAACTCTTATGTGTGCATTTTTTTCACGCGCTTTTTTGTCGACTGGCCACAGTATTTATTGCATCAAACATAACAACTTCCGGGTTCAAAGATGTTCGGGACAAAACCAAATCGTGTTTGCGTAGGTTATAGAAACTCTTTTAAGATTTTTCGCTACTTTTTGTTTTCTCTCCCTAGTAACAATCTCGTCTCGTTTTATTCTATGTTTCTGTAGTAAGAGAGGCGCATAGAGTGTGCATTGTAGAAGGAAACCCCAACCTACCCTGCACAGTGATTACCTTGTCATATCCTTGCTCCTTCGAGGTGAAGACGGAAACTCTGGCGACAATGGCAACTCGTGGTTTGATTTTCCAAAACCAAGGAGAGATTCGAACCGACAACGAAGGCTAATGAGAATTTTGCGTATCTTTTCTGAGCTAACCCGAGACGCACCATCCCTGTCATCCAACTGATCTTACCAATTCGAGAAAAAAAATGCTCAATACTCCTATGAAAAATTAAATAAATATTTCGCGCAGCTCAATAACAGAGGGCCTCAAACCCTTCTTTCCAATTTTATCTTTCTTGACCCCTTTAGCTCTTTCATCTATGTGACAAAAGTGTTTTTGTCCCTGTTTTGTACTTCCAGTAGATCTTAGTGACAATCAATATTTTCTATCTACTGTATGACAAAACCTAATTGCTTCACTTATAAGTACATACTTGAACCTATGGTAATACTACTGTGTTTTCGTCTTCAAACTGTATATTTATGCCAAACATTGAAAGTACACAATCTTCTGTTACATGGGAAACGATGAGCCTGGTGATTGATATAGTACTGCCGCAATAATTATGTTCATAGTAGGTAAAAAACATTATATGCAACGTATTGTCTCTGCCCCAGCCAAAATAGTATCTGAACAAAGAAATTCCATATTGCACAACAAAGTGCCAGTTGGTTGTCTACTATGAGGTATACATTCAGTACATGGTTCAATTACACTTGAGCAATGTCACATAGTTTGACAGAATTGTCCTTGCCCCACATGTCATACCATGGTCCGCAAAGGTTACCGGTAGTCTCTGAAAGTTGGTCAAGGGTTGAACCACCCTCGGGGAGGAGCAGCCGATTTTGCATGCGAAAACCATAGTTAAGAAACGGAAGTTCTTTGCCGTTAGCGGTCATTATTTCCATTTGGTTTGAATCCCTCGGCACATTAGCATCATCTAACGAGAACGTAACATGTAAAGGAGACGTTGCGCTATTCTGGCAGGCTATGGCAGTTCCAGACAAGTCTTTATTCCTCGGTAGGGTGTGAGCCTGCTGGCCAGGAAAAGTGCTGCAGCTGGGAAGAGAATCTGCTTTGAAGTTGTTGTCTTCTCTCCGGCTAAGAAGTTTCTGTTGACAATGGCGGAAAAACTCGGCCTTTTTCTTTGCCGAAACCCTGTGCTCCAGGGACCTTTGAAGGCGAGCCGCTCCAGACTCTTCCGATCGAGCCAAAACTGGTGTTAGGAAAGGTAGAGTTGGCGGTAGAGACGGCAGCATTGGCAGCATGGAAAAAGAGTCCGGGACACTGTAGTCAGAGTCGGCTTCCAAAAGATCGGGCTCGCTAGAAAATTTGCGCTTCAGAACAAATGAAACGCTTGGCCCAGCTCGTGTTATCTGACATGTCTGTTCAACAGGAGGTTCTGTTTTCTCACTTTCGGCTGGCAAGCTGTCGTTCGGAAGTGGCATTGGTGGACGCCAGCCAACATATACGGGGACCAGGGCCTTGTGTTGCCACAAGTTTATAGGCGATTCCAGGTAGTCGGCAGTTACTGAGTCCTTCGATCTACTTCGAAAAATGGCGGCTTTTATTTTCCCTGTGGTTGACTTGCTCTTGGACGCAAGAGCCGCTTTGTTGCGAAGGAAAAACCGCCGCGATATACGCGCTGGTGACGTTCGACGGCAAAACTCGTGATCGTCTTTCGTGTCAGGTTGGACTGCGAAATTGCTGCGGGTATTCTTTGTTCGAGTCAATGTAACCAAATACTGTAGTACAGGAGCCTCTTGATCTGAATTTTGTTTTGATTTCCTTTGTTTGGGACGGTCAAGGGTCATCGTGGTTGGCAAGAAATCCTCTTGACTTGTGACATCCCCTCTCAAGTCCTGAGCTGATTTGTACAATAGCCAATTACGAAGTCTGGGGAACCTTTGAAAACAACTCTACTTTAGAAAACAAAGATCTGGGTTGTCACAATAAGTAACCGCATAAGAGATTGGAACAGTTCAACCAGTTCGTGAATGATTGACGATTTCCCATCACCATCTTTATTAAAGGGAAGATTAAAAGGCAAAGCCCCATCAATCACAGCCAGACCAAGCGTGGCAGAAACTATCGCTTAAGGAGCCGACTACTATTGCACCAGCACCTGGTGTGTATCAAACCTGAAAAGAAAGCAATGAGCAATCAATACCGTTTTGCTCCCATGGCCACGGATTGCTTTACAAGAAGACATCTAGCGTTGGGGAAGTGAAACAAAGTTTGGATGCTCGTGTAACCAAGTTAAGCTCCTTTAGAGTGTTAGTCTTTTTCTAGTGCACCCGCTGTAGTATTATTGGTTAATTAGGAATGAAACAGAAATGCCCAAACAGAAGCACAGGATAAACTTGGTATACGAGTTCCATGAGGTCGAGCCTCACAAAAAAATTACCTTGAGGCATCGTCATCTGAATAATCGATCTCCGGCTGGGGCGGCGGACATGTTGGAGTTCCGTTGACAAAGCCACTGTCACTGCTACTTCTCAAACTGATATCGGCGCTATTCATGCTAAAGCTGGACACGTTGGTAGGGCATTCTTCTCTCGATGTAGGTAACAAGGATAAACGCGGCGGTGGGAGGGGAGCTTTCTTCACGGGGGTTTCGTTTACAGGCTGGGTGGCAGAGGCGGAGGTGGAGGTGGCATCGAAGGTCGTTGTGGCTGGTACTGAGGGTACTGGGGCAGGACAGAGTAGACGTTCGGAGAATGCAGACCGTGATTTTCGTAGCTGTTGTACAGAGAGACCGGAAACAAAAAAATGTCCATCACATCTTAACATACGAAGAAAGAGATACACAACAATATACAGAAAGGAAAGATTTAGGTGGAAAAAGCAATGACTACCTTACTCAAACCCGGCATTTTTGCGAACATGAAATGTTCCGATACCAGACTTATGGGGCGAGAAGCAAATGGCGACTTCTTCTGTGAAGTTCTAAGGGTCACACACGACTCGTTATTCCTCGATTCTACGTTCCCGCTGGTCATCACCGAGCTATCTACTTCATGGCCGTTTACACTAGACCTATACGACAGCAAGGCTACCGAATGTTACATAGGACTATCTAAAACGTTTTACCGCACATACCCGGAATCGCCATCAGTAAAGCTTGCTGATTCTGTGTAGGCCATGGGAAACCACCCTCGTTTTCCTGTTCTGGAATTTTCTCCATAATGCCATCCTTTGCTCTTTTCACCTGGAACGCAGAAAGAACGTTAGAGTATTGTAGATTAAGGCATAGATGAATGATAGACGGATAATGTCATTCAAAACCTTTTTGTGGCTTTTTGCCACGGTGTAAAATTCACTCAAAAAAGGCAACTACAAGAGTTGGTATCCAGATTTTGACCACAAAGTAAGAACATTCGTTATTTACCAAGTAATATTATCAGGTCTCCTTCTAAGAAACTTAGTTGGTGTTCTCCGCTAGAAAGATAGGCGTACATAGCCTGAACAATTCCTTTGGCAGCCCTTTTGTGGGCTGCTGCTGCTGCTGCTGCTCCTCCTCCTGGTTTAAAGCAGTCGGTGCCTGACTTGTCTAGAGTAGCAACGGGGTGTATAACAAAGTTGGCAGTTCTTGTTGTTGAAAAGGAAACTTGCCTGTTACACGCAGCGTAGACTGTGCCGCGGCAGCTGCTGCAATGTTAAACTCCGACTTTGCTTTACTCAAATGCATGGCGCTTTGAGGAAATACGCGAGTGTTAACCAGTTTAGGATTGAATGCTTCGTGCAGTGATGAGATGTCTTCGTCCATGACGGATGCGTCAACTGAATGCGACTTTCTAAGTTGTGTTGCCATCGATATACCGTCGAGACTATCCTCAACAGCAAGCTCGGGTGTTCGGGGAAGGGTATAGATGTTGTCGTCCACTTGCTACGGTAACAAAATTTCATTGGAAAAAGTAATCATTAGTGTTTTCAGGCATCATATTAGTGAACACACTACTTCAGCCTGATTGCCAAGAAGAAACTCGACGCAATCTGGAAGAGAATCCCTAGTTTTGGCTGTTTCTTGCCAACCGTCCAAGTACTTCTCCAGAAGAGCCGAAGCTTTGCCGTAATGAGCCAGCCAATGTTTCGTAAGTGAAGTATGACGCTCTAAAACAAAGCCATAACGTTTGCGTTCTTGAACAACGGCCTGTAGAAACGGGATCAACAAAAGTAACGTATTAATCATAGTTCTATTTCATCTTAGGTTTCACGGATATCTTTTTTTACGATTTGAGTCCAACTTAAAGTTATGTCTCTGTTGACTTACACTGCGTTGAACTTATAACTAACTCACGTTTTTTAGACTGATCTCGCAGAAAGCGTCAAGTTTGGACTTCTCCTCTTCCATGGTTTGCAGATGCTGTATCGGAAACAAAGTTTGTTTGTTAATGTTTGCTTCAAGTCTACTTAACAGTTGTTCTTGTGCAATGTGCACCCTTTAAACCAGGGTAATCTGTTCTGTCCAGCCAATAGGAACCTTCGAAAAGTGAAATCAATCGCTGTAATGGACTCTTGGGACCAATCTCGTACTACGTGCGCCTTTATTTTTAAAAATAAAGAAGAACCTTCTAGCTGTAATACGTATTGCAGCATTCCACCAAGGCTACTGTGAATTGGTGGAAATGCAGCGAAGACTTGTGCTGTAGAACTGAAAGGTAGTAGAGCAACGCTTGTGTGTTAACGCAGTCCTTACCTTGATTTCTTTGTCGTACGATGCAGACGTTCGATGACTTTTAACTGCGCTTTTCTTGCTGTGCTTCTTGGCTTGTGCAGCTGCTTTGCTATACACTTCATAATGCGTTCGGTACTGGTGATTGAACTTCTTATGATCGTTCTACAAATATAAAATTTGCTGAACTGTAGTCAACTGAGGGTTGGTGAAAGTATAAAGTCATGGGTACCAAGACGATTTTGATGTCCTTCTCCAGGTTGGTTTCAAGAGGAACTAGCAGGTCGACGTAGAAGGCTTTCAGCTAAAACGTTGGTTAGTAGCAAATCAGAATACATAGTAATCAAGAATAAGGGAAACGATGACACACTAAAGATGTACACTAATTAAAGTAACCAGGAACTTGGAAGTTTAAAAAGTTTCATGGAACATGTACGACTGCACACAACCAATTACTGTGACTATCCTTCACTTATTCTTCGGCTAATACAAGTGTGTAACTGTGTAAGTGTAAGCACCAAACTCCCAATTAGTGGGAAATAGAAACAGCAATAAGTGTAAGTACTAGTACTTACAGTATTCAGTTGCTGTGCTTGGATCTCGCGCTGCGTGTCAATCATCTGTTGCAGAGCTATTCCTGCCGAACATAAAAGTCAGACTGTATTGATAGAAATTAAATACTATTGCTTTATTGTTTAAAACCAGAAGAGCAAGTTTAAGTGAAGCCTAGTTAAGCATCAAGTGGCATCGATTTCAGATACTGCTGGGTCGCAAGTACGTGACAGACAGTAACGTCACACGTATTACAGCATATTTTCATACTAAACTGAAACATTCAACGGGAGCCGTTAAGATTCCAGCTGTATACTAATAATACTCGCGTTAAGCCCCGGACAACATAAAGATGATAGCCCTGTTCTTTCCTTCCTTTATGATATTTGCTTGAGGCTCTTATTCCTGGTAACAGACCATTTAATACGAACTGGAGCGAGTGGCTGACGCGTCGCCCGCTTGACCAGAGGCAAATCTAATTACAGGGACACACAGTCTTCCCGGACAATAAGGACAAAATATGGCTTCGTATATCCTCATAACTCGATTAGATGCACGTTCTCAGTTATCAATAAAGCATAAGTAGTAAACTGGCCTAAACAGCCGTTATTTGATACTAGGTGAAGGGACTCGTTAAGAAAATAAAATGATTACAAATTGCCTTACCAATGAAAATTCATCTATCAGTTATCTAATTCGAATGATTATTCTTTCCAATGCCGATGTATAAGCAGTAGTTACCAGTTACTAGTTAACTACTACTACTAGTTACTACTAGCTAACAGCTACAAAGAAATGTTATCGTTTTTCAGTACTTAATGGTTTAGTTTTCCTCGTTTTGGAAGTCGTGACATAACCCCGTAACCTTCTTATGCATATACATATTGTATGACTACTATGCACTCTTGAGATTATTCTTATCATATAACTAAACTGTGTCAATCGCTGCATTCAAACTTCAAAAGAAACAAGGTTTCTAAGAAGATGGCCCAAAAGGAGGACATTACAAAAGTAACTAGATCATCTAGTTATCTAGATTATCTGAATAGGGCAATAACTACCTATTATGTATTACTCTACTATTATGCACTGCTCAAACCTGAAAAGAAAGTTTGACAGACTTGACATACAGATATAGATGGATGGATAGAATTATAGCAACGGTATTAGCCTGCACTAGGCGAAGCTTTCATTAGGTTTGCAAAGCAAAGACAATATATCGACTGCGGGTTGGGCCATTTGATTATATTGCAATGCAACTGCAGTCGAGAGGGGCGCTATAGACACGGACAAGTATAAATGACGACAGAGTCTATACACAAATCCTATCTTCGCCATCCCCTATGCATGGGAAACGCTCGGGTTTTGTCTAGTGGGAAATGAGAACGAAATACGAATCAACACACATGTTTTGCTGCGAAACATTAGGCCAAGGGATGCGGTGGAGGGGAGGGAGAGAGAGGGTCTTATCACGGCCAAGAGCAAACAGTACGGGGCTCATGAAGATATTGTCGAGTTAGCTGCTCATCGATCGATACCGATCTTGCGCTCGCCTTCAAAATAAGTTCCTAGCTTCGCGAGCAAGAATATTTTTTCGTGTATACAACCTTCTCGCTTAATCTCCCTTGTCTTTTTTCTCCCCCACCAAGCTTCCGTGTATTATTCGCTACATACCCTGTTTTGTGCAGCATATAAAACATGGCGCTGCTAGACCAAATAACTCAAGTGAACCGCCCGCAAGAAGGTATAATGGATTTTACATTTGTTGACTCGGAAACCGTCGGCGCAAAAACCAACATTTGTATGTTCTTTGCCGCGCTCCTCTGTATGTCTTCATTTCGTATATAACTATTCTCCCCGCCCGAGAAACACCCTCTCAGCCCCTCAATATCCTGTTCCCATGAGTGCTACCCCCTGCCGACGGTATATGCATCGCATCGTAAATCAAACGAAAGTGGGGAAGCATGCAGCCTAGAAAGTCGATAATTTGGAACAAAAGCTTAAGAGGAGGCAGCTTTTAATAAAATTAGGGTGCAACCAGAAATTTTGCATTCCGTTTTTTCAAGATA